>QANX01004584.1:40419-72153 GCA_003254975.1 Ochetophila trinervis
TCTAAGTCTATGCCACATGGGTTATATACACCTTTGCCTATTCCTAATGAGCCTTGGGTTGATATATCCATGGATTTTGTTCTTGGATTACCTAGAACTAGGAAGGGTAGGGATAGCATATTTGTGGGTGTTGATAGATTTTCTAAGATGGCACACTTTATTGCATGTCATAAGACTGATGATGCTACAAATATTGCTGACTTGTTCTTTAGGGAGGTTGTAAGATTGCATGGAGTGCCTAGAACTATTGTGTCTGATAGGGATGTGAAATTTTTGAGTCACTTTTGGAGAGTTTTGTGGGGTACGTTAGGTACTAAATTGTTGTATTCTACTACTTGTCAGCCACAAACCGATGGTCAAATGGAGGTGGTTAATAGGACTCTAGGTACTTTGCTTCGTGCTATTGTTGGTAAGAATTTGAAAACTTGGGAAGATTGTTTACCTTTTGTTGAATTTGCATATAATCGAACTATTCATTTTTCTACAGGTTTTTCACCATTTGAGATTGTGTATGGTTTTAATCCTTTAACTGTGTTGGATTTGATGCCATTAAAACATCTAAGGTCTTATGCACACCAAAATGCCCCATGAGACCACCAGTATGTGACTCTCTAACAAGCAATTCTCTAATCGAACAATTGGGCACTCATATCCTATGTACACGAAACACCAGTATGTTTATAGAATTTATGAAAAGCACCATTTTCACATGCAGCATATATTTCACCAAAATCATCATCACTAGCATACATGTCTTTTAATTGTTCAAAACCTAAGAGCTTAGAAGTAAGAGTAGTGATTAAGACATACTTCCGAGACAAAGCATCGGCTACCACATTCTCCTTACCTTGCTTGTAACAAATCACGTAAGGAAAGGGCATACAACTCTTTGTCATACGTCGAGTAGTTGAGTTGACCTCCATTCCATTTCTCACTAAAATATGCTATGGGACGTTTTTCCTGCAATAAAACAGCACCTATACCAATTACAGAAGCATCACATTCAATTTCAAAAGTTTTGTCAAAATTAGGTAATACAAGAATAGGAGCAGAACATAACTTATCTTTTAGAGTTTGAAAAGCTACCTCTTGGTCCTTACCCCATTTAAACCCTACCTCTTTTTTGACAATCTCATTCAATGGTGCGGCTATGGTAGAAAAGTCCTTCACAAACCTTCTGTAGAACCCAGCTAGTCCATGAAAACTTCTTACCTCAGAAACACTCTTAGGTGTGGGCCATTCTCGGATAGCCTTCACCTTTTCCTCATCAACCTCAACACCACGTGCACTCACAACAAAGCCAAGAAATATTAGTCGATCAATGCAAAAATTACACTTTTTAAGGTTGGCAAATAACTTTTCATCCTTAAGAACTTCTAAAACTGCCCTAACATGCTCTACATGGTCATCTAGATTTTTACTATAAATCAATATGTCATCAAAATAGACAACCACGAATTTCCCTATAAAATCTCTTAGGATATGGTTCATTGGTCTCATAAAGGTACTAGGCGCATTAGCCAAGCCAAAAGGCATAACTAACCATTCATATAAACCATACTTAGTCCTAAATGCAGTTTTCCATTCATCCCCAGGTTTCATCCTAATTTGGTGGTATCATGCAATTCATCCAACATGTCATCTCACAAGAACCATGCAATTCATCCAACATGTCATCTCACCTAGGTATAGGGAAACGATACTTTACCATAATCTTGTTGATGGCTCTGCAATCCACGCACATCCTCCACGTGTCATCCTTCTTAGGAACCAACAACACCGGTACAGCACATGGGCTTAAGCTTTCCCGCACATATCCTAATGCCAAAAGCTCCTCCACTTGCCTTTGAAGTTCCTTCGTTTCCTCAGGGTTGCTTCTATATGCCGGTCGGTTTGGAAGGCTCGCTCCAGGCACCAAGTCTATTTGATGTTCAATGCCCCTTATTGGTGGTAATCCTTTGGGCAATTCCTCCGGGAAAACTTCTTCAAATTCCTTCAACAAAGAAACAAAAATACTAGGCAAACATGGGTTAAGGTTAGCTTCAGAAAAATAAAACTCCCTAAACCTCACGAGAACTAGTGCTCTCTTGCATAAGCATGCTCCTTTCACATCTCTCATTTTTGCATAGAAATTCTTTTTCTTTTCACTCCTCACTTCACTCATGTTTTTCTCACAAGTGTTTTGACTCTCCATTGGGCCTTTATTTTTATTCTTTTCTCTCATGGCCTCTTTTCCCTCATTCTTTTTGTTAGTCTCACTTCCCATATCCTCATTTGTAGGTTTATTCATCTTCAATTGATCAAGGTACACCTCTTTTGGAGATAGAGGTGCTAGAGTGTGCTTCTTCCCCTTGTACTCAAAAGCATACCTATTCCTATGCCCATCATGAACAACTCTCCTATCGAATTGCCACGGCCTACCCAACAAAATGTGCCCGGCTTGCATAGGTACTACATCACACACAACCTCATCAACATACTTTCCAATTTCGAAAGCAACCTTCACTTGTTTGGTTACTTTCACTTCCCCACTGTCATTCAACCATTGTAACCTATAGGGATTAGGATGCTTCTCACATTTCAAGCCCAATTTCTCTACCAAAGTAGTGCTAGCTACATTGGCACAACTTCCTCCATCCACTATCAAACTGCAAATTTTTCCACTCACCATACATCTAGTGTGAAAGATATTCTCCCTTTGCTCTAGACTCTCCTCCTTAACTTTAAGGTTTAAGGCTCGCCTAACAACTAGAGACTCTCCCCTCATAGCATACTCTATGTTCTCCTCATCACTAGAATTATCCTCCAATGGTGGCACTTCGTTATCACTGTCATTCTCAGACTCCGAAACAATTTCACTACCCTTCAACAACATAGTCTTCTTATTAGGACATTCAGAAGCAATATGTCCTAACCCTTGACATTTAAAACACTTTATCTCCCTATGTCTAGTAGTGGTAGTAGAAGAAGAAGAAGAATTAGGAGTACCTTTAGGTGTGCTGGCACTCTTATCCTTATTCTTGAAATCGAAGCTCTTCTTTTTGTCCTCAGGTTTCTCCCACTTTAAATTCCATTTAGAATTGGAATTTGAGAAGCTTCGAGTAGTCCCTTTTCTTTTAAGTTGCTTTTCCACCTTGATTGCCATGTTCACCAAGTCTTCTATCTCTACATATGGATGTAGTTCCACAGTGTCGGCAATCTCTCTATTGAGTCCACTTAAGAATCGAGCCATGGAAGCCTCTCGTTCCTCATCTATGTTGGCTCGAATTAGGATCAACTCGATCTCCTTGTGGTACTCTTCTACAGTCCTCGTTCCTTGGGAGAGCCGCTGCAACTTTTGGTGTACCTCCCGGTAATAAGAAGATGGTACAAATCTTCTTCTCATCACCCTTTTCATCTAGCCCCAAGTTACAATTGGATCTTCACCATATCTCCTCCTAGTCTGCAATAATTGTTCCCACCAAACCAAAGCATAATTGGTAAACTCTACAGCGGCGAGTCTTACCTTCTTCTCATCCGACTAGTTGTGGCAAGCAAAAATTAGTTCAACCTTGCTTTCCCATTCCAAATATACTTCAGCGTCATGTCTCCCCTTGAATGATGGTATTTGCATCTTTATGGAGCTTATGTTGTCGTCCCTCCTTTCTCTCGGCTCATGTCTCCTAGCCCTTGGTTCCTCCCTCCTTAGATGTCTCCTCATTGAATGATTTGAGACTTCACCATCCTCGGAAACCGATAGTTCTATATCTCTAGTCCACGAACCATCTCTCCTTGGGTTATTTGTGGCGGTCATAGAGACTTCATTTACCTTCTCATTTAGTTCATCCATCTTCATGTTTAACCTCCGCAATTCTCTTGTGAAGGCCTTGTATAAGAGCTTTGACAGGACCCATCCCACCAGGGTCCTGCCTGCGTGACCTAATGTTGCTACTAAGCCACAAACAGTCGATAAAATCCGTTACACTACTATTCCAAAGCCGACAAAACCAACAGACTAAAAGAATTTCTCTACTGCCGGAAATTTTATTAGAAATTTCGACAGCATTTCGACTGTTTTCTAACACTCCCCAAAATGCTAAAAGTCATAACCTGCAGGAAAAAAAAAACATTTCTATACAAAATNGTACTAGGCGCATTAGTCAAGCCAAAAGGCATAACTAACCATTCATATAGACCATACTTAGTCCTAAATGCAGTTTTCCATTCATCCCCAGGTTTCATCCTAATTTGGTGGTATCCACTTTTCAAGTCTATTTTAGTGAACACACAAGAACCATGCAATTCATCCAACATGTCATCTAACCTAGGTATAGGGAAACGATACTTTACCGTAATCTTGTTGATGGCTCTGCAATCCACGCACATCCTCCACGTGTCATCCTTCTTAGGAACCAACAACACCGGTACAGCACATGGGCTTAAGCTTTCCCGCACATATCCTAATGCCAATAGCTCCTCCACTTGCCTTTGAAGTTCCTTCGTTTCCTCAGGGTTGCTTTTATATGCTGGTCGGTTTGGAAGGCTCACTCCAGGCACCAAGTCTATTTGATGTTCAATGGCCCTTATTGGTGGTAATCCTTTGGGCAATTCCTCCGGGAAAACTTCTTCAAATTCCTTCAACAAAGAAACAAAAATACTAGGCAAACATGGGTTAAGGTTAGCTTCAGAAAAATAAAACTCCCTAAACCTCACGAGAACTAGTGCTCTCTTGCATAAGCATGCTCCTTTCACATCTCTCATTTTTGCATAGAAATTCTTTTTCTTTTCACTCCTCACTTCACTCATGTTTTTCTCACAAGTGTTTTGACTCTCCATTGGGCCTTTATTTTTATTCTTTTCTCTCATGGCCTCTTTTCCCTCATTCTTTTTGTTAGTCTCACTTCCCATATCCTCATTTGTAGGTTTATTCATCTTCAATTGATCAACGTACACCTCTTTTGGAGATAGAGGTGCTAGAGTGTGCTTCTTCCCCTTGTACTCAAAAGCATACCTATTCCTATGCCCATCATGAACAACTCTCCTATCGAATTGCCACGGCCTACCCAACAAAATGTGCCCGGCTTGCATAGGTACTACATCACACACAACCTCATCAACATACTTTCCAATTTCGAAAGCAACCTTCACTTGTTTGGTTACTTTCACTTCCCCACTGTCATTCAACCATTGTAACCTATAGGGATTAGGATGCTTCTCACATTTCAAGCCCAATTTCTCTACCAAAGTAGTGCTAGCTACATTGGCACAACTTCCTCCATCCACTATCAAACTGCAAATTTTTCCACTCACCATACATCTAGTGTGAAAGATATTCTCCCTTTGCTCTAGACTCTCCTCCTTAACTTTAAGGTTTAAGGCTCGCCTAACAACTAGAGACTCTCCCCTCATAGCATACTCTATGTTCTCCTCATCACTAGAATTATCCTCCAATGGTGGCACTTCGTTATCACTGTCATTCTCAGACTCCGAAACAATTTCACTACCCTTCAACAACATAGTCTTCTTATTAGGACATTCAGAAGCAATATGTCCTAACCCTTGACATTTAAAACACTTTATCTCCCTATGTCTAGTAGTGGTAGTAGAAGAAGAAGAAGAATTAGGAGTACCTTTAGGTGTGCTGGCACTCTTATCCTTATTCTTGAAATCGAAGCTCTTCTTTTTGTCCTCAGGTTTCTCCCACTTTAAATTCCATTTAGAGTTGGAATTTGAGAAGCTTTAAGTAGTCCCTTTTCTTCTAAGTTGTTTTTCCACCTTGATTGCCATGTTCACCAAGTCTTCTATCTCTACATATGGATGTAGTTCCACAGTGTCGGCAATCTCTCTATTGAGTCCACTTAAGAATCGAGCCATGGAAGCCTCTCGTTCCTCATCTATGTTGGCTCGAATTAGGATCAACTCGATCTCCTTGTGGTACTCTTCTATAGTCCTCGTTCCTTGGGAGAGCTGCTGCAACTTTTGGTGTACCTCCCGGTAATAAGAAGATGGTACAAATCTTCTTCTCATCACCCTTTTCATCTAGCCCCAAGTTACAATTGGATCTTCACCATATCTCCTCCTAGTCTGCAATAATTGTTCCCACCAAACCAAAGCATAATTGGTAAACTCTACAGCGGCGAGTCTTACCTTCTTCTCATCCGACTAGTTGTGGCAAGCAAAAATTAGTTCAACCTTGCTTTCCCATTCCAAATATACTTCAGCGTCATGTCTCCCCTTGAATGATGGTATTTGCATCTTTATGGAGCTTATGTTGTCGTCCCTCCTTTCTCTCGGCTCATGTCTCCTAGCCCTTGGTTCCTCCCTCCTTAGACGTCTCCTCATTGAATGATTTGAGACTTCACCATCCTCGGAAACCGATAGTTCTATATCTCTAGTCCGCGAACCATCTCTCCTTGGGTTATTTGTGGCGGTCATAGAGACTTCATTTACCTTATCATTTAGTTCATCCATCTTCATGTTTAACCTCCGCAATTCTCCTGTGAAGGCCTTGTATAAGAGCTTTGACAGGACCCATCCCACCAGGGTCCTGCCTGCGTGACCTAATGTTGCCACTAAGCCACAAACAGTTGATAAAATCCGTTACACTACTATTCCAAAGCCGACAAAACCAACAGACTAAAAGAATTTCTCTACTGCCGGAAATTTTATTAGAAATTTCGACAGCATTTCGACTGTTTTCTAACACTCCCCAAAATGCTAAAAGTCATAACCTGCAGGAAAAAAAAAACATTTCTATACAAAATTTATTCTACCAGCACGCCTTTCCCACACAAAGGAACCACATTTCAGTACACAACCCAACACTTAAACAAATATATTGTCTAAGTACGGTGTAGCTGGACTCAGTCTAAAACTGAGCTGCCTACATACCCTTTCTACAAGGGATCAAGCTACCTGTAGTTCCGAAAGTAATTTTACACCATAAATGCTACAGTCAATCACATTCAATAAAAAAATTGATTTCACCTTCTCACTTATCAATTAACCATCTTTAAATCTCATTAAAGCCTTACAAACAATTTAACAAAAATTATATCCATAGCTTGGCGGCACAATTCCTAGCCCAAGCAGGTCTCGATCACATAATTATATCATACATTTATTTCAGAGAACGATAACACAAATTTGTAATTTTTCACGTTATTCAACAACACATCATATATAATAATCACCAACCAAAATTATCATTATTTCCAACAACCAAACCAATACACATAATCAGTTCCACGCAACCGACTCCACACAACAACTCCACATACTGTTTAATACGAAATTAACTATCACAATTATTTGATATCACAAACAATTCTCACTCACAACCATTTAATTACTTAGTATAATTTGCGTTCATTCTCAACATTCATGAAACCCGGTTACACTCTCACGTCCTGTATTATAATCCTGGTATATCAATGCGTTCCACCGTAACCACCAAAACACAATTGCACACATATTTCTATCACGATTGTCTACAATTCCCGTTTAACAATTGTTAACAACACCGCTCACAACCGGGTAAATTACGATATTTATCTATAATATGCAAATTATATATCGAAACGAAGCTCGTGAAATTTAGAACGCAACCGTGAACTTACCTCGTCCATCCGCCGCCGGTGGTGGCCGGAAAACGGCCAGAAAGTGGCAGCCGAGCACTCCTAATTCGCACCGCTTACACGAGCGGGATTTAGGACTAACGGGTGTCGGAATCGGACTCGGGGGGTCCAAAAGAGGGGGCAATGACCGATTTCATCGCCGAAAACCGCCGGGATCCGGCGACCATAGGAGAATCGGCCCCCGCCGGATCCTTCGTCAATTCCGGCGATTCACGGCATAACACGGCCAGCCGACAGTGGGAAAAGGAAGAAGAGGACCCAGGCCATCTTTTTTGAGCAGTGGGTCGGCCAATTTCCGCCGCAATCCGGCGATTGCACAAAAGGGCTGATCGGGTTTTACAAATTTCCCGGCGATCTGGACGTTCCCACAGCGAGACACCGGTACCAATGAGGAGAGAGGACTGCCGGCTCCACAAACCAAGAAATTTTCGGCCCGATCTGGCCGAAAAACAGCCATTGCCGGCGAAGGAGGGGCGATGGTTGGGCTGCGCGGGAGGACCGGCGTCGGGTGGCTTCCCTTCCTTCTTCCAGACCCTTCTCCTCACATTAAACATTAAAGCAGGGGCAAAATAGTAATTTCTCACTCATAATATCAGTCTCTGCAAAATTACCAAAATGCCACTCACACTGTTTTGACCATAACTTCTCGGTCTTAGCTCAGAATCAAGCGTGCTACTAGTCTACGAACTCGTATCGATTAGCTCTACGCAATGGTACCACAATCGAAACAAAACTAAAACCACAGAAAAAGTCAAACCCAGGCCTCCTACGGTCAAACTTGGTCAAATTTATAAATTTTTTAATCTTTTCCCGGGACGGGGTGTTACAAGCTTCATGTCCGGTGTCATCTCCTTTTTGTGCTCTTCCTCGGAATGAGTGGCTTCTTTTCCTTCTCTTCTTGACATCTTAGTTTCTACAAGCCAAGATTAGTAAAAAGAAAATCCTTACTTCTCTCCCTCACGTGTTTCACTCTTTTTAATGGTAATTATGCTCGTGTTTCACACAATTTTGGCTTTTACCTTTAATGTGCTCACCACTCAAGCCTTTTACCACTCACAATCTAGTTTCTAACGACCCATATTTTCTTCCTCTCATTAAACATTTGTGTAGCCAATTTTTTTTCTACTCACTCTATTCATTTGAAACCTCGATAGATCCTATGAGGTTATGTTCTACCATCGATTCAGCACTTTGCATCTCATCTTCTTCGATCTCAATTAGATCATTTGACATTTCTCTTTTAAGAAGATTTTATAAAAGACATGCAGTGATTATGCTCCCTTGTGTTTGATTGTATAAAAGGATCCTCAATATGGCCCAATGCTTCTTAAGTAATCCAAAGACCCTCTCAATTACATTTCTTGCTAATTCATGCTTTATATTAAAATAGCCTTCTCGGTTTAGTAGTGCAGAACCTACTATCTGCTCTGAAAGGTGATAGCGTGTTCTCCTAAATGGTGCAAGAAATCCTTCACTATTTGTGTATCCGACATCCATAAGGTAGTAACAACCTTAATAAAGGTAAACAACAATTTAAAAGATTATTCTATTTAATGTTATTAATATTGCTAGTATGTACACACTATTTGGTCTTACCTTTGGGGACTCTTAACCTAATTGGTTTACTAATCGCATCTTTGAGGACTCTAGAATTAGAAGTTGAACCTTCCCATCTAGGTAATATGAATATGAACATCATAATTCAATCACAAACACCTAACATATTAGTGTCAAGCTCTCCCTTTCGTGTTTGATATATTGGCTTGTCAACCTCATGTACATTGACCTTTATGTATGTTAAACCTAGATCTCTCAAACAGTTCTAACCAATTTAATATATGACGATCGATTAATAATCTAACATTAATATATTTTTAGAAATTGCTAATGGAAAATTTTACCTTAAACAATCACCATCTATTATTAGTGCAGTTAGCATGCACTGGATTTAGAGATTTGAAAAGGCTACCTTGCAATCGCAATATTCCATTCAACACTGAATTGAAATATTGACTTATAGTTTATCCTGATCGCTTAAATCTATGTCCAATTGTTTAGTTATAAACATGATAAGCAAATATGTGTAAAAACCTTTACAGTAACAAAACCATCTTTTTCTAGTTTTCCATCTACAAGAAATAGTTCACATAACAAACCGAATGTATTCCTATCCATCCTCAGCTGATTCACACATGCAAGATCACTTTGGCCTATAAAACTATCCAAAACACTCAAATGTGTTTAATGTCTTGTGAATGTACAGTTTTAAGTGCTCTCTATTCATAATGACTATGCATAAAAACGTAGGCCATCATATATGCACCAAACAAATTATCATCCTTGTGCGATACAACTTCCATGCAATATAGTAGAGTATAATATTTTTTTCTTTCTTCATCTATTTCTAAAAAAAATAAAAAATCACATTATAAAAGTTACAAGTTTTAAAAGGAAAATCATCAAACCATAATTTAACAAAAACATTTGGTAGCATTGCACATACAAAAAGCCTAATTACACATACACATACAGCTTCTATATTTTTACCAATATCATCACTCCAGCTGTTTGGGTAAATCAACTTATCTTGGGACTTGTTTAAAAATTGCTAGGAGACATTGGCTATCCCAATGTTTCTAATCTCATAGCTACTCTATCCACAATTCTTCTAACCACTTCAGAGGTTCTTGGGCTTTTTGACCACCGTATTTATAGATATATACATATACATGTGTGAATAATATTTATGTATGTACAGAACAAACATGCTACCATGTATACTATTGCTTGTATATTCACTGAATAATACTATATGTATATATATGCATAGCATGATAGTTTTAGTCATATATATATATACATGCATGTATAAGTTGATGATGTAGAAATTGACCATATGCATGTATAATGAGGGTTTGGTCAGGGTGCATTAATGGCATATATGCTAAATTGTAGATTTTTGTATTTTTTCCAACTGAGATCTTTGGATTTATTAAGAGGTACTCATCAGGATTAATCCTTGTAAAATCATGACAAAAGAAACCAAATCAACCACATTCAAAATGTGGAGCTCTTACAGATGGAGAAAAAACTAGATGTTATGAATGGTGTTTAAACTTAATAGGCTGAATATATAGACAATATCTCAATTAGAAACAAGCTACATAGAGACAATAGTCATCAAAACCCTGCATACATACAACCTTTTTTGCTCACATAAAATGGAAATGCACATTAAGCAATGAAAATAGTAAGGAAAAGCTTTTCTGTGATTAGCTCACTCAATTAGAAAATTCTTAGAGATGTGGGATAAAATCTAAAACAGAAAAGTATAGTTTAGAATTCCATCAATAGAAACAAAGCTTTACCTGTGAGCAAACAAAGAATACAAAGAGCTACATAGAGTATTAAGAGTATAGTAGATTCCTCTTATATACTGAGATTAGCAATGAGCACTAACACATGGCCATATAAGAAGATAAAGAAGGGTGGTGTCTAGTTAATTCTCTAATATATTTTACTTTCAGAGAATGCCCATGTAAGTACTTGAATCTTGATCTACGTGGTATGCTCTAGTATTGAGATTTGGTCTTTTTCTATGGTTCCATGGTGGCGCAAGCTTTGGTGATGCGGAACCCCAAGCTTAAAGAAACTGTAATCCCGACACACAAGATGATATGGAACAAACCCTAGGTAAAAACCCGCCCTATAGCACCTCTAGATAACAATTGTATCTAGCAACACTAATTAGAAGGCAAAGAATGAAATTGAAATTCGCCACAAAGTAAATACCTTTGATAAGAAGATCAATTCCCAAATGCAACAAGTAGAAGAAGAACTATCCTCACTTGGAACACACAAGTCTTGTTGAAAACAAGAATAGATTCTATTTAATCAATAATCAAAGTTGTCTCTTACAAGCTAGTAACCCCCCTTTATATAGAGACTAGGGTTAGGTTAAGAATCAATCTAGACCATAAAATAATTAGGAAAGTAATCCTAAGGCTGAAAACTAACCCTAATTAAATAAAATACGAAAATATCAAATATTACAAAACTGCCATTATAATCTGGAAATAGCAATAATTACGAAACTGCCATTATAATCCGAAAATAGCTAAATTACGAAACTGCCATTGAAATCCGAAAATGGCTAAAATTATGTCGTTTCGTCTTTGCAACTCCCGAGCAGCATTACCACCTTCATTCCTTGCTTGGACATCATGCTTAAATCATCATTATGCCTCATAAAAGTGTTTGGATCATGTGGATACTTGAATCGATCTTCATCAATTATTCTTTTCACAAGTCCAAGCATTCCCGCTTTGATCTTCTTAGCTCGAGAACGCGTCACTGGTCCACTTGGCAGCACAATGTCTTCACCACGAACATCCATGCTAGAAGAGCGCTCGATGCCCACATCATTTGGTGTTCACAAACTGAGATATTGTATTAATTCAGGACGCAATACTGGTAGTGCTTCATTCCCATTAAAATAATGAAAGGATTCACTAGAAATTCACAATATATGATGGCATTCAAGCACAAACACTGCAATGAATGCCTAAAAATTAAGATAATAAAATTGGTATAAAGTCTTTCATTATTGTTCCTTAATTGGCATTTATATGCATGAAAACTAAACACAACTTCATCGATGAGAAGAAAAATAAAACTTACCAATATAGCAGCAAGAATCACTGACATACCTCATATCTATATTGGTCGAGGTCGAACAAGGATCATAGAGAGAGAGAATCCAGTCGTTGTGAGTTCAAGAACCCAAAAAAAATTGCTGAAAAAGAAGAAGAAATTTTTTGAAGATCAAGAACTAGAATCAAAGAAACCATACCTAGATGAGTTCAATAACAAGAATGAAGAAGTTGATTACTATGCCACGCACCAGTCAAAATCTATGCGAGAAGATGTGAAGCAACGAGACCAAGAATGCTATCTCATGAAGCAGAGGAGGATTAGAAATTCTGTGAAAAGCTGGATAAAAGGTGGGACTGGGATTTAGTAATCCTATAGGCTGCTAGATAAGCTACCTCAACCGGATAACAATCCAATATGGTCCATGTTGTGCATCATTTGAAATGTTTAATAAGTACAAGAGAAAGAATTGCATAGTATCTAGCAAGTAATGTCTGCTGTACACGAGACTCTCTTTTGGTCACAGCTCAAACGATTTCCATGGCGATCTAAACTGGGTTTAGTTCTGCCTTTTTTTTTCCCTTTTTCTAGCTACTGGTTTCCACTAGTTTTTCATTTCCTAGCTTCATGGACTTGATTCGAGGGAAAGTTAATCTACTTCAGGAGTCTCTTAGAGAACTCAGTAGAGCATCGATTTCTGGAGGAGGAAGAGCAGGAACTGGCTCAGGAACCGAGATCGCTGACACGTTTATTGGAAAACAGTAAAAAACAAGACAGTATAGGCCGGCTTGATGGGATTATTGATACACAAGTAGACTCTTTGATTGAATATTGCAATATTAAATATATGGGTCCAGAGCTGGCTTCTTTGGAAATGACACTGAAGTTGTAGGAGGTAGGTGAAGTAGAAATGGTGATGGAACAATTGAGGGTACCAAGCTTTAATTTGAATCAATTAGCTAAATGGGCCGAGAATATACTCAAAGAATTGGGTAGAAAAGTCTGGAAAGAATTGCTTTGGATAGGCTGGGCGCAGACCTTTTGTCTTATATTGGACTGGGCCGTATGACTTTCTCCAGGTGTCAGATAAATGAAGGGGAGACCTCCTTAAGGAATTCTAATAGGAAGAGGCCGGCAAATCTAAACTTTGATGTTAGGCAAAAATGCATAATAATTCAAAGTGAGGAAGAGTCTTTGGAAGCTAACCTTGATTTGCAGAGAGAGGACTCAATGGATATTACTGTAGCTATAGAATCCCAAAGCTATTTTCTCTATAGAATTTCAATTTCAGAGGAGGAAACACGAAAGACTAGCAATGTACAGAGTAATGAAGATTTAGAGAGGCTCTGGGGTAGAAGCAAGGAGGCAAGGAGCAAGAAGCACATCTATGGAGAACCGAGGCACTTCAATGGCTGACGAACCAGGGGCTTCATCTAAGAGGCATCTCGATTTTCAATAGGTCGAGGTGGCAGGCCGCTTCATGCCCCCTGCAGACTTAAGAGTTCTCTCCTGGAATCATAGATGATTTGGACAATCGTAGACTATCAACTTCATTGTAAGTCTTCTTAAAACTCATAAACCGAATTGTATTTTTTAAGGGAAACAAAGTGTGGTAGGATGTGGATGGAAAAAGTCTGTAGACGTTTGGGGTTTAGGAAATTTTTTATTGTGGATCCTGTGCGAAGAGCATGAGGGATGTCCCTCATGCGGGATGAAAAAATATGTTTCGATTTTGTGTGGAATTCTGAGAGGATCATTCACACTGTGATAATGAATTTTGATAATTCGATCTATTAAGACTTTTTAGCTTGCCACAGTACTCCTTACTTGGCTGATAAAAAGAAATTTTAGGAACAAGTGGAAAAGATTGTTGATAACTTTACAAGACCTTAGTTGCTTTTCGAGGATCTCAATGAAGTTCTTGCTAATTGGGAAAAACGGAGAGGAAAAGGGATTTCGAAGCGAAAACTTTTTCTCAAGGACTTCATTCACAATGTGGGAGGAATCGATATGGGATTTAGTGAGAGGCAGTTCACTTGGGAAAGCAAACAAGAAGTGATGCGGAACCCTAAGCTTAAAGAAACTGTAATCCCAACACACAAGATGATATGGAACAAACCCTAGGTAAAAACCCGCCCTATAGCACCTCTAGATAACAATTGTATCTAGCAACACTAATTAGAAGGCAAAGAATGAAATTGAAATTCGCCACAAAGTAAATACCTTTGATAAGAAGATCAATTCCCAAATGCAACAAGTAGAAGAAGAACTATCCTCACTTTGAACACACAAATCTTGTTGAAAACAAGAATAGATTCTATTTAATCAATAATCAAAGTTGTTTTTAACAAGCTTGTAACCTCCCCTTTATATAGATATTAGGGTTAGGTTAGGAATCAATCTAGACCATAAAATAATTAGGAAAGTAATCCTAAGGCTAAAAACTAACCCTAAATAAATATAATCCAAAAATAGAAATAATTACAAAACTGCCATTATAATCTAGAAATAGCAATAATTACGAAACTGCCATTATAATCCGAAAATAGCTAAATTACAAAACTGCCATTGTAATCTGAAAATAGCTAAAATTACTTCGTTTCAACTTTACAACTCCCGAGCAGCATTACCACCTTCATTCTTTGCTTGGACATCATGCTTAAATCATCATCTTTTGCTCCAATGGTAGAATATGGCTCTATGATGCCCGCATCATCATCTTTTGCTCCAATGGTAGAATATGGCACTATGGTGCCCGTATCAAGGAGTTTCTACTTCGGAAGAAGAGCAAGTGGCAACGCTGGATTCAAAGCTCTTACGACAATCTTTGGAGGGTGAGTATAGAAGGATGGAGAGAGATTGACTTCTAGGATGGAAGAAACATTGAAATCTAGGATAGATGAGATGATGGAGCAAATGAGGGAGATGACCATGGCCATGTCCAATACTACTAGAAGGGAAGGAACACGACCCAGGAGACAAGAAGTAATTGTTTCCGATGAAGACGAGTATGAAGTCCAAAATATAAGAAGAAGACCTAGGAGAGAAGAGACAAGAGGAGGAAGGGATGACAACCTAAGTTCAATTAAGATGCACATTCCGCCATTCAAGGGTAGAAGTGATGCCGAGGCATACTTGGAATGGGAAAAAAAGGTAGAGTTAATATTTGATTGTCACAATTACTAAGAGGAGAAGAAGGTTAAACTAGCTGCAGTGGAGTTCACCGACTATGCTCTAGTTTGGTGGGAGCAACTTATACAGTCAATGAGGAGATATAAAGAAGATTCGGTCTCAACTTGGGATGAGATGAAGAGAATTATGAGGAAGAGGTTTGTACCATCCTATTACTATAGAGAGCTTCATCAAAAGTTGCAGAGACTCATACAAGGGTCTAGGTCCGTAGAGGAGTATTACAAAGAGATGGAAATGATTATGATAAGGGCCAACATTGAAGAGAATAGAGAAGCTACAATGGCGAGATTTCTAAGTGGGATGAACAAAGATATTGCCAAGGTGGTGGATCTACATCCATATGTAGAGATGGAAGAAATGGTCAACAAAAGCAATTGAGAAGTGAAGGGTCATCAAAAGGGTTTTCAAGCTCCAATTCGAAGTGGGGTTCCAACTCGAAGAGGAACAAGTATGACGACAAGAATAGAGAGAAGCACTTGGAGACTAAAGAGAAAATTGGAGATGTATCCAAGTTCAAGGATAAGAGTGCCAACCAAACAAGAGGTACTTCTAATCCTAACACTTCTAGTACTTCTAGACATAGGGAAATAAAATGTTTTAAATGTCAAGGGTTTGGGCATATTGCTTCCGAATGTCCAAATAGGAAAACTATGTTGATGAGGGGTAATGAAGTAATGTCGGAGTCTGAGTCCGATGAGGAAAGGCCACCATTAGAGTATGATTCTAGTGAGGAGGAGGATGTAGAGTATCCCGTGGTAGGGGAGTCCCTAGTAATTAGGAGGGTTTTAAATTTGAAGGTGAAGGAAGAGGGACTAGAACAAAGGGAGAATATTTTTCACACTAGATGTTTTGTGGGTGGTAAAACATGTAGTTTAATCATTGATGGGGGTAGTTGTGCTAATGTTGCTAGTACTACTTTAGTTGAGAAGTTGGGACTAGTATGTGAAAAACACCCTAACCCTTACAGGTTACAATGGTTGAATGATAGTGGGGAAATTAAGGTAAATAAGAGAGTGAGAGTTGCCTTTTCTATTGGAAAGTATAGTGATGAGGTTTTGTGTGATGTAGTACCTATGCAAGCGGGGCATATTTTGTTGGGTAGACCATGGCAATCCGATAGGAGGACTATCCATGAAGGTTTTAAGAATAGGTATTCTTTTGAGCACAATGGAAAGAAAGTCACACTTGCACCTTTATCTCCAAAAGAGGTGTATCTTGAACAATTGAAACTTTCCAAAGTTTCCCATGGGGATTTGGGAAGTGAGGCAAATAAAAGAATTGAGTGTAAAGAGGCCAATAGTGAAAAGAATAAAAATAAAGGCCCAATGGTGAGTGATTGCACTAGTAAAAAGGAGGAAAGTGCAAGAGAGAAAAGTGAAAAGAGTGAAAGGAAAAGGAGTTTTTATGCAAAAGAGAGAGAAATCAAAAGTGCATTCTTAGGCAACAAAGCAATATTGTTGGTGAGGTTTCGAGTGGTTTTGCTTTGTGAAACTAACCTTAACCCCGATTTGCCTAGTGTTTTTGTCTCTTTAATGCAGGATTTTGATGATGTTTTCCCGGAAGAGATGCCAACTGGATTGCCGCCATTAAGAGGTATTGAGCATCAAATAGATTTTGTGCCTGGAGCAAGCATTCCAAACCGACCAGCCTATCGTAGCAATCCCTAGGAAACGAAGGAGTTACAAAGGCAAGTGGAGGAGTTGCTAGCAAAGGGTCATGTTAGGGAGAGCATGAGTCCTTGTGCTGTACCAGTCTTATTGGTACCCAAGAAGGATGACACATGGAGGATGTGTGTTGATTGCCGAGCAGTGAATAAAATAACGGTAAAGTATCGTTATGCCATTCCTAGGTTAGATGATATGTTTGATGAATTGCATGGTGCTTGCTTATTTACTAAGATAGATTTGAAAAGTGGATACCATCAAATTAGGATGAAGCTAGGGGATGAGTGGAAAACTGCTTTTAAAGCAAAATATGGTTTATATGAATGGATGGTTATGCCTTTTGGGTTAACTAATGCTCCTAGTACATTTATGCGATTAATGAACCATATTTTAAGGGAATTTTTAGGGAAGTTTGTGGTTGTCTATTTTGATGATATTTTGATATATAGCAAAAGTTTAGATGACCATGTGATGCATGTTAAACAAGTGCTAGATGTGCTTAGAAAAGAGAAATTATATGCTAACCTTAAAAAGTGCACATTTTGTATAGATAGGCTTGTTGAAGTTGATGAAGAAAAGATCAAGGCTATCAAGGAATGGCCTACACCTAAGAATGTGACTGAGGTAAGAATTTTTCATGGTTTAGCTGGCTTTTATAGAAGGTTTGTGAAGGACTTCTCTACCATAGCTGCTCCTTTGAATGAGATTGTCAAAAAGGAGGTAGGTTTTAAATGGGGTAAGGAACAAGAACATGCGTTTCAAACTTTAAAAGATAAGTTATGTTCTGCTCCTATTCTTGTTCTACCTAATTTTGATAAGATGTTTGAAGTTGAATGTGATGCTTCTGGGATTGGTATAGGTGCTGTTTTGATGCAAGAAAAGCGTTCCATTGCATACTTTAGTGAGAAGCTAAATGGAGCTCAACTCAAGTACTCGACGTATGACAAGGAGTTGTATGCATTGTTTAGTGCCTTGGAGGTGTGGCAACATTACTTGTTTCCAAAGGAGTTCGTGATTCATACTGATCATGAGTCTCTCAAACACATCAAAGGACAAGGAAAGCTCAACGAGAGGCATGCAAAGTGGGTTGAGTTCATAGAGACTTTTCCATATGTGATATGCTACAAGCAAGGTAAGGATAATGTAGTAGCTGATGCATTATCTCGAAGGTATGTTCTCATNAAATAAAATAAAATAAAAAAACCCTTAATCTCTATCTCCAATTTTAGACATGCTCTAATACACAAGATTAAATTCAATACAAAATGAATTTAATTTTTTAAAACCAGAAGATTTATGGCATGGAAGAAGATTTCATATATTATTGGAGTAAAGGCATGTGAACCAAAGTTTATAGGCCATACAGAAGCCATTCCTTCCTTGTGATGAATTTTTCTTCATTACCAAGTTTAGAATTACATATTCATCTTCTATAGGATAAGCATAGGATAAATGTTCATGCTACAGTAGTTGTACTCCTGCAGAAGTAAGATTGTCTTTTCCATTTCATCAAACATAGATAATCATCATGTCAACGGATTCATCAAAACTTTTCTCTCGTGAAAGGCCATTGCACGACATTTTTGGAGGAGGAAGAGGTAAAAAAATGATCCGCTATTTCTACTAGATGTGTTGCAGGAAAGTTATTCAATGATGTAAAAAAAAATTGTGATATGTTGTAATTTGCTTTCAACATAAATATACATCAATTTGTTAGCAATTAATTTATGGATTCAAAACCAACCAAGAAAAATAGAATACAGCAAATTTGATTTAGAAAACTCACATTTGGTAAGGTTGGTTTTTGCAGTTGCAGACATTCTTTTATGGAGGAACTAACTATCAAGTGGATTCATTAGTGGGTTAACATTGTTTTCGCTTCTTTTTGAAGTAGCAGAGTACCGATTTGTTACTCTTTTATGCTATATCATCCTCGTTACAATGTTTGCCATATTACTCTTGTTTCAAGTAGCACCGCTGTTGAATTGGTAATGTGTTCATGAATTAATAGATCTTTCTCTCTTATTGGTGATCCTTTTTAATTTCTATATATATATATATATATATATATATATATATTCATCTAGCCATTCTAACTTCTTCTACTACAGGAGTTCACCAGATCCTGATGACTTTAAACTGCCAGAATCAATTTGTGATCCTTCTTTGCAGAAGTGAACTGGTTTTTAAAGAAATTTTACCAAATTTAAAGTGGGAAAGACTGAAAACTCTTCTTTCTGGTAACTCTTACATATATTTTTCCGCCATTAAATTTGTTAAACATTCATTAAGGATTGACATTCTTGGCTGCGCAATTCACAGGCAGTCATTTCGCTTTTGTTGCTGTCATTTATAGGGAGTTATTTTAGCCCTTTGAATCTTTTATACATTGGTATGTAAGGCAATAACAAACACACACACACAGATATATATATATATATATTATGGTTTCTAATTGCTAACTATTTGAGCTTAACCAATTTGTAATTTGATCTGTTTGAAGTCATTTTCGGCATGCAAGTATCAGTACCTTTGTATGAAAGATATGAAATGGCAGTGGATGATTTTGCTATGAAAGGCTACCATGAGGTGAAGAAATTGAACACACAAATTGTTGCCACAGTTCTTGACAAGATCCCAAGGGGACAAGCAAAACAGGACTTGTAATGATTATGTGATTCGAGTATCAAAATTAGTTGTATACAAGTTTTATGGATACAAAATTCTTTCTAAAGTTTGTACATGCATATGCAATGTGAGGTTAATAAAAATCTTAATCCGAATAATTTGTTTCCCTGTTTTGTTTAGTCTTCAAACAAGCTCATTATGCACCTCTGAACATTCAATGAAGCATTTTTATGTTCCCTGTGGGGGCAACAGTTATTACAAGTTTTCCAAGAAAAAATATCTTCACATGATTTGACCAATATTTCATATAAACCTCTAGCCTACTGGCCTAGATTGCTTACCTGACATCTCTTGTAAAACTAAGGTTAGACTCGAACAAATTATATATTTCCATAGATCAATCTACATATCTAGTATTGTACTAAAATTTGGACAGCTTATCAAGGATCTGATCGAACTCAAGCATCTAGTTTTTCTAAGCTTGTTCAAATTTTGAAAGAAGTTAATCCTAGGCTAAGATAAAACAATGCAGAGTGCTGGATCATGCTTGAGTCTGCATTAATTCTAAAGCATTAGATCTGACTAACCATGTAAAGAATAGGAAGAGTGGGTGCAAGAACAGAGCTAATAAAGTAAAACATACAAGAATCACATGGATGAGGGAATCCAAGGAACCAACTAAAGTAGTGCACACTAGCATAATGTTAACAGTGTGTGTGTGTGTGTGTGTAGAGAGAGAGAGAGAGTGAAAGAGAGAGTCGGACTCACATAAGGTCGACATGATGATTTTAGCATATAGTCTTCTTTTATTAGCAATTAGATTGCTTTAAAGTCTGAGATTTAAAAATCAATTAATGATTTAATATGGATTTAGTGTACTAAAACTCTATTTGCGAAAAATGAATCATGCAAGTACTCGTGAGCCATAAACGCATTTTTAAATCTCTGCTCTTGAAGCAGGTTTTAGGAAACAGAAAGGCACCAGTCTGGACATTAGAGGCAAATCCATAGCTGCGATGAAAGATGTGAGACTTCATAAAGAATGGATACGATGGTAATCTGTTAAAATAAAAAATGTCAAATGTTCCCATTCCATTTCCAAACCTCATAATGTCATGAGAAAACCAGTGACAGCTAGCGCATAACATGAGTCAAGAAACAAGATGTCGTCATTGAATTTGAACCGAAGCTAGTTTTGACAAAAATTAGGCATTGATAGAGTAATCACGTAGAAACTAGAAATAAATTAATGTAATCAAATATTAAGGAATGATTAAGTGGTTGAAGACCATCTATATGTGATCAAATTTCAAATCAACCAAACTATTGATATTTGAAAAAATGTGTACATAGAACTTGGACTTCAATAGCTAGAAAATAACAGTCTAAAAGACAGTAATAGACATGTGTATGGTTTTGGCAGTGGTTTTCCCTTGGTCCTGAGTGCTATCTCCATTATTGTTATTGAGATTCTAAAAGTGCAGTCACCTATATATACTTTTGAGCTATATAAAAAGTTTTGCAACTCTAACAGCTTGGTAATTGTAGCACAAAACTCTTAATTGGTTTCACATGGATTACAAACAGGGAAACAAAATTGGTACTAAAGAAAAGGAATCCACTTTGTTGGTCATACTAGTAAGGAGGTGAATTTTTTCTTATCCTTTTATAGCTTTTCAATTTTCAAATCAAGCATACTCCAACAAACATCAGACCTAAATTAAAAATGAGATTATCATTCCAAACACTTAAAACCATCCAAACCCAATTCAATATTTCATATTTGCTAACCATCTTCAAAGATCAATATCCTATCAAGCTCTTAGAATATAGCTAGCTACCAGTTTCATCATCCTCATGGTTGAACAAGAAAACTTGCTTTAGGAAATAACCCATCGAAGTGAAAACAAATTTCTGTAGAAAACAACGCACGCCGACATAGAAATTTGCATACTATCCGAATAAACAGAATTAAAAAATTGCAAAAACGAAACCCATTATAGCATAGTAATTACCTACCTCGTCAACCTTGACAAAAGTGCAAAAATTAGAATCCCTTAGTAAAGAAAAGGGAAAACTATTATTCTTTCATTTTGTCACCCTTTTTATTTTCTCTTTTTTTCTGTCAATAAAAGCTGTGGCTTCGTCAAGGATAAGATTTGGACCCAGTCCAGTCTTCTCCTCTCAAAGCTTTGGTTTTTCATAGATTAATCAAACAATAAAGTTCTGTGCATGTGTTCAGTGTGAGTCACACCAAAAATAGATACCACTCGCACTTAATGACTTTACCAAAACTACCCTCCACATCCTATGACACGGTGCAATATGATTGATCAATTAACGGTTACAAAAGGACTGAATAAAAATACTTGCCTGATGTCAAAGAAAAAGTGTATTTAATTATAAGTAAACGAGAGCGGTCAGCGTGTGAAATAAAGCCCCTTATCATATTCACATTTGGGCATTTATAGATAGGGGTAGGAGTACAAGTACTCCTTGACCCTCAAAAAAAGTTTAAAACTTTATAGCAAAATTTGGAACCCATTTGAGGAAAAACAAAGATGGTGAGGGAATGGAGAGAGTTGGGAAGAGGAGGATTAGGAGGAGATGATGATTATGGAGGAGTGGAGAGGTTGATGAGCAGTGGAGTTATGGTGTTTCTGATAAGTTTGCTGCTAATTTGTGCGGTTATATTGGTGTGTGCGGATGGAGCATCCAAAGACAAAGCCTCGGCCACCAACAGTGACACTTATCATGCTTCCACGTGCGGTGGCTGCGGCGCCGGCTGCGGTGGTTGATCATTTCTCTTCTTCTTCTCCATTTTTCTTTTTTCTTTTTTGCCTTTTCCTCAATCTCTCTGTTTTATTACATGTTACAGAGCATATAAAAATGAAATTCAGCTTCTTCTTCTTTTCTTTTTTTTTTTTTTTTTTTACAAACAATAAAAAATTATATATCTTTGGGTGTTTGGTTTCTTTTTTATTTTTTTATATTGGTTCGTCAGATATTTAGTAGGCGGAGATGAGGTAATTAATGTAAACTTACAAGATACTACTTTTTTTCTGGGCATTTTGTTGGTCAACCATCTTTTTTCTTTTTTTCTTTTTTTCTTTTTTTAAGTTGTTAGACTTAGGGGGTCACCTTTATTTTGTATTTTTTTCTTTCTTTTGATAAATTACTCTGTATTTTTTTTATATATTATATTATTCTGTAGTGTTAAAAAGCAAATTTTGATAGAATAAAAATAGTTTAGCACTTTATATGCCTTTTTTAAATATTTACTGTTTCTCCAAGAAATTGCAAACAAAAACATATATTTTTCATGCAAATATTATAATTAAAAATAAAGAAGTGCTAGTTTTAACCGTATCGCTATGAAACAGGAGCAAGTAGGTTAGCAAACCTTTGATATCTTATCATTCCAATCCAACACGTAGAAAAATCACTTTTAAGACATTATTGTACATACCGTAAAAATATTTTTTCTTTTTTTTTGCTTAGTCGAAACCAGCCTTGTTATTTTCTTCTTAGATTTTATTTTATTTTTTGGCTCAAAAGGGTACCACATGCATTTGGCAATAATCAGATCATTTTGGCTTTGTAACCATAATTTTTTTATGTTCCAAGGCTTTAAAAGTAATCAAAAACACATTATAAATTGTCCAAATGCTCTTTTTTGCATTATTTGCAGACAACTACAAACTATTTATCACAAAAAACTACAAACTATTTTTACTGCTAACAAGGATTCTAGTTAGGGGGCACCCTGGTCCACAAAATGATAGCTATATGTACAAAAAAAAAAAAAAACTCAAGTATATACCAGGGTCCAGGTATATAGATATTTTCCTGGAAAATGAATAAAGCAAAATTTAAGTAAAATAAAATATATGGTTCTCATTTATTTCTATATTTAATATATTATAATTTCATTGAGTATTGCGAAGGACACCAAATTTCTTCTCTTTTTTTTTTTTCTTTTTTCTTAGTAAACTTAACTGCATTAAAACACAAAAAGGAGCCCACGGGGCTTACAAGGCAGAGGAGCAAAGAGCTCCTTCAGACAAAAGCTTACAAACTAGAGGAAGGTGGTCCCATGAAAAAGACCACCACATTTCTACTTGTTTACCAAATACTGTGGTAATACAATAGTGATTGATAACTATATTCTAAATTCATGGAAAATAAATCTTATAAGACTATGCCACATTATTTGTAAAACAAAATTTGATAGCTCTGGCATTGCTGAAATACATTTGTCTAAATCTGTATAGGGATAAGGAAGTCAATCTTCCTTTCCACAAATACCGTTCTCTGGCATTGTTACTTTATGTCATTTCGTATTTCTTTTCTTGTTAAGCTAAAGTGACTGTGACATTCAAATTCCACGACTTTTCCTAATCTCGGTGGAGGATATATCCATGCGGAATTTCTCAGCTGGTATTGGAATGAACATGTCTTTTAACTCCTCCGGAATTTCAATATCTTCAAGAACCTGAAATACGTATTTTATATAATGGCATAAGAAACTTCCATAAAAGGGTAATGTGAAAGGTCAATAATGAGAAAGTGGCTTAAGAAGCTTCTGATATGTAAACATACCTTGAAAACACCGCCAACATTACGGCCACCGACAAGAAAAGTGCACCCTGTTTCCTTGCATCCAATTAAAATTTTCAGCATCTTCTTGTAGTCCCCATCGTAGTACTTGGGCTGGGATAGAGAAATAACTTGTATAGACCATGTATAAAATTGTGAAATAGCATTTAACAAAGATATCTCAAAAACCAGTATGTCATAAAATGGTATTTTAAATCCCTTCTAGTGTTTAAATCACCCATATACTATGTTTTGGGGATTACAAAACTACAAGTAAGCTTGCTCAATTTTGTAAAGGGAATGAAGAATGCAACCCTACATGAAGGGCAGGTGAATGTAGATATACAAACATGCAAACCCATATTATTGTAGCTTCTAACTAACTATTATTGCAAGAGAAATAAGACAAGAAAAATCAATACTAGCCATTTCAGAGAAAAGGAAAACAACAAGATTCTGAAAGTACTATAAAAACCTTCCCCTTTACTACTCACTGTTTAACTTGTATATATAGTCCTAAACCCAGCTACATCAATTCAAATGGTGAACTGTGAATAATGTCTATAGGAAAGTACTCAAATTCCACCTAACTTAACATGCAGAATAATAAAATCATAAAAAAAATGGTAGTCTGAAGAATGAATTTATGTTACTTGTTACTATTCTTAAATCTTAATAAATTGTTATATACAATAAATATATGGCATGCTATGGTATATCCTCCGTGACCTTAAGAAATGTATAGTATAGAATTATCCACACCTTATATTGTTCACAAAGTGGTAAACTATGTTATAGAGTAGAAGCAATTGGTAATTTATAACAGGAAAAATAATAATACCCTACCATATTAAAATTTAGTTGCATCTCCAGCAAGTGTAGTCATTATATGAGAAAACCATTTTTAAGTACCGTAAACCAGCCATGATAAGATTCACAAATATTTTACCATGCAATAGACAACTTACATCAACAAGCCTCACTACTGTGTCAGCACCAATTACAAAAGCACTGCCTGGAAAAGTTTCTGCTTTCTTATAGAAGTAAGGTTGATTGGATATAATTACTGTCTTTCCTGCCAATCAAAGAAACAAATTATCAAAAGCCCAGTTCACATTCAATTATGAGATTCTATAAATTTGCACTAAAATCCAAAACTCAAACTATAAAAGAAAAAGAAAATCCATGACCATAAATACAATAAATGTCATCCAAAGATCATGAAAACCAGAACATTTCAATAACCAATACTTCAAAATAGAATATAATTACAAGACCATGTGGTCAAACAACATGGCAAATGATAAACATAACCAAAAGACACCACAGACCACACAAGACAACATGGTATCACCTTATCACACCAAAGCAGACTACTAGGAAACATGATATATTAAACACTTCACCACACACAAACAGTAGGAGGAGAAAGGAAGGGACTCGGAAAGAAAAACCAACAAGTTGAATACAGGGACACATTCCCTTCTGTCACCAAGGGCACCTGAAATGTCTTAGCCATTGGGTTAATGCTACACATTATGTGAAATTACATAATAGTAAATCAAAACAACTATCAAAAACAAAAACAAAAGAAAAACAAAAAATGCGACAAAAAAATGCTACAATTATCAAAAACCAACAAGGTCAAATACAGGGACAATTCCTTTCTGTCACCAAGGGCACCCGAAATGTCTTAGCCATTAGGTTAATGCTACACATTATGCGAAATTACTATCCCTACAATAAGATGTTAATAAGAAAGAAAGGTTTTAAAAGCTAACATAATAGTAAATCAAGACAATTTTCAAAAACAAAAAGAAAAATGCAACAACCAAAATGATGTACACAATCAGGCTCACCAGCTTCTTCAAACTGCTTGACACGATTTTTGATTTGTGATATTGAAAGTGGAGGTTTGTCTGCATTGACTGCTGATATTTCAAAGCATGGATAGGCATCGCCACAGATGCTGCATAGAAAAAACTTTTTTCTCAAAATCATTTTCAGACATCCTCATTTTCTTAAATCAAAATTCAGCTTAAATAACAATTTTACAGCTTTACTATTTGTATTTTGAGTTCAGAAGTAATTTTCAATTAGCAATTTTAGTAGTGCTATACTTAAGTATTTCACATTATATCATTTAGAAAAGTAAAATAAAACAAAAATTGGTCATAGTTCAGAATAAAAACTCTGCAGATAAGAGATCTAAATATAATAAATTTTATAGAATTAAACTAAAATTCAAACATTTCCTAATACTAAAAACACTTTGCTGCCAATTCCCAAATAATATGCAATGTAAATCTTTTTTCTTCATAAATAAGATTAATTCAATCTCAAAACTACTTGAATTAAAACATTTTTCAGGATTCATCAGCCAAAGCATGCCACTTGTATGAATTGGACAAAAGAAAAAAAACGTGGATCTGTGGTGGCTTTTATATACAATATTTATTGAAAAGTTTATACCCATATTATTAGGCACAAGTACCAGAAGAAACCATGCAAATATAAGAAATTTTACAGTCAATTTAAACCACTTATTCAATTAGAAAACTTCAGATGCAGCAAGTATCACCATCACCCACTTAACATAAAAATATTAATAATAACAATAAAATAATAACAATAAAATAATAACAACAACAACAATTATACAGAGAGAAACAGGTCTGTATACATCATCTACCCACAATTAAGAGTTGCAACTACAACAAATTCTTGTTCAGTACCTATTAGCAACTTCTAAGAGCTTGAGATGACCTTCATGTAATGGATTAAAAGAACCAGGTAATATTACTTTCCTATCTGCATTTGATACATGCATGTCTGCAAAGAGTGACAAATACAGAATTATACAGACAAGCACAGAGAAGAACAAGAAATGCATTATGATATCAAGTGCTATTGTAAGGTTGATTCAACCCAAAGGTTAAATCATACCGCTTGAAAACAGATAAACCTTAAAGCATATTTCTCCATTTATAAGTTGCTCTAATTCTTGATCCTCACTGAACTGCTTTTCGCATTCATTAGATGCGTCAGATTCAGTTAACCCTGAATCCAATGTTGCTGGAACTTTGCATGCATATGCAATTGCCTGCAGTGAAAATGATAAAACCACAGCATAAGAATTCAAGCCATAGCAGAGAAATGTTCTTTTCTCTATTTATTAAGAGAGGAAACTTTCCAGATTCTTAAGAGAAAACGACATTGGCACAAATGAATGGATGGAAATATATTTCAAATTCTTTATGTCCTGTGAATAATACTTCAACAGCAAAAGTAGCGATAACTATCTTTAAATCTTACCCCATACCTTAAGTAAAAATTGGCTTGAGAGAAAATCTTCTTGCTCTCTAATTCGCAAACCCTTAAATTATTAAAAAAATGGTAAATAAACATTACCACAATTCAACATTATGACCAAAAAAAAAAAGAGGCAAATCTCGCAATTACCTTAGAAAGCGTAACCGTTGATACCCAAAGTCGGTCAGATGTCCTTGTCGACAAGTGAAACCTATAGATAACAACAATAGAAGAAGACAAGTACACCACATTAAACATACACAATCTAGTATCTCAGATGAAGATATTCTAGTACATGAACTTTCCAGTTTACTTTAGAATTTGCATAAACTGTACCTGTGGTCCCCAAGTTTCGGTCGTGTGCTGGCCAATGCACCAGTAAATCCCACACCAAGAACTGGGGTACCTATTTATTAAATAGAAAATGAAAGCCATATCAAATGAGAACAGTAAGAATTTCATTTCATAAGGAAAAATAAGTTATGTAACAATACATGTCTATGACACCTGGTGAGCTTGTTTCCCCGAACAAACAGCTTAAAAGAATTTGGATTCTATCTGACGTTCATTATTAACAGTTACACGCACGACAGGGACTTTGTCAGGATAAAAACATGCAACTATAATCAGCTCAGAACGACAAACCAACAACCCAAAAAAAAACACCCTTTTGAACTACGCATTCGATTGCCCTGAATAGCTTTAATTCATCATTGACAGAATAACGTTTCTCAGCTATTACGACACAAAATTACTAGCAAAATAAAAAAGCAAAAACTATGAAATAGAAAGTCTTATACACACACAAGGACGCTGGCAATACGTACGCTATCAGAGTCAAAGAAGCAATAAACTTGAAAGAAAAAAATGATAATGGGTCTGGTACAAACTAATCATATTCATTGCTGACGAACCTGGTCTGGAGAGCTTGAGAGCTCGATTGTAGGCCAACAAAGCCATTTCTTCAGCAGTGCGTTCGCTGCAAAATTGGGTCGGAACCTGCAGCAATAAAAATACAAAGTACCAAATTAACCACACTTAGGAATTTTCACAAATGGGTTATGCACGATAATTGATGGCCACTAGAAAAATGGTGTCTTGGACCTTGCCAAGCAATTGGATAGTGGACATTTTGGAATACGGGATCACAGCTTCAAGTACTGTGTTTGAAGCTCCTGGAACAGACAGTAGCCATCCCACAATCTGGTTAACAGAGTACAAAAACCATGCAATTAATCATTTTTTTTATATTTAACCTTTAATTGTTCTTATAAATATGAAGAAGAGAAAGAGAGAGACCTGAGAGGCTCCGCCGGCGAGATAGAGAACGGAGTGTATGGGACTCGAATGAATGGCGTCCACTACAGTTCTGATACAAGCGTCCGTCATTGCCTCTTCTTCCTCGTCGCTCATCGATCCCAACTTGAGTTGTCCTCGAGTTCTCGGAGGATAACACCGATGAAAGGGTGCCGTTTGGTTTCTACCTCTAATTTGACCGTCATTTTCATATTCCAGAACTTCAAAACCATTAAAACGCTGTCGTTTAAGAGTCAACGACCATTATTTTTTTTGTCCAGAAAGAAATTCCCTTTTTTATCACGGTGAAAACTGAAACCCAATTGGTTAAATAGAGTATAATGTCAAAGTTATCAAGTGGGAAAAGTGCTTCACTGAAAAATAGATTCATACTCGCTAAATAAATGAGCAAGGAATTGATTCGAAGCTACCGACAATACTCCAAACAAACAAAGGTTGCGTGCCAAAACCTAAAAATGACTTTCAAATAAGGTGCAAAGTAAATAAGGCTTAGTTCACAATCTACAATTTAGTCGTGTGGTGGAGTTAAATTGATGAAACCTTTTTTTCTTCTCTTTTTTTTTTTCTTTTCCTCCCTAACGATTAAGGTGAAGAATTGGAATTCAGATCGATGCAAATCAATGATGTAATAGTTCAATTATGATTGATTTTGATTCGTAGTAGTGCTAAATATTATGAATATGAAGAAGAGATAAACTATTATTTTACCCAAAAAAAAAATAATGATGTTTCATATACGATTATTTCCATAAGCCACTGTTTGGTTAAAAAATAAAAATAAAAAAATTGGAAAGTATAGAAGATGGAAAAGAAATGAGAGATGAAAATCTGACATTGATCTAATTGACTCGATGTCAAAAATATGATATGTTAAATTGTATATTTTAAAACCTCTAAATTTTATTCATCGTTATTAATATGGAAAACTGAAAATATCAACTAAAGTGGTGGGTTATGATTAGATCCAATTGGATAAATGTGCACAAAAATAAAAAATAAAATGCTCAATGTGGTGATTTTAAAATCGAAAGCTTAAAAATTCTCAAATTCCAAAACAAGAAGGTACCACAATGTAACAAACTCTAAAATAATAACTGAACTATAAAACATACAACATATAAAATATAACAAATAAACAAATACAATTTAGAATATAATAATTTTTATAATAAATTGAATAAAAATAATATAAAAAAATATTATATCGGATTCCAATGGATTGAATTTCAGATCATATCTACGTTAAAAATCTAAAATTTAAATTCAATTTTAAAAAATACAAATAAATAAAAACTAAACAGCCGGCGCTAAATTAGGCTCCAGCTAAATTTGAATTGAATTTTTTTCCTCGTCCACTAATCCCTCCACATTTATAAAGATTCCTTTCGGATGGAAAGTCATCTGTCTAACTTTCCATCCTTCCTCGTCTTTTTCCTAACCAAACAACTAAACTATCTACTCTACCTCCACTTTTGGATCCTTCTTTTTCTTTCTTTTCATTTCTCCATCCTATCAAACAAAGCAAAGAGCCCAAATGCCCTGCTAAAATTGGGTCTATAAGTACAAATTGAAGTCCCCACTGAGAGAACTGTCCAAAAAATAAGGAAAACAAATGTCCCCTTTTAGAGTTAAAACTTTTTTACCTAATAAAAATTATCCCATCTAAATAGAAAAATACTAACTGAGTCATAGTAGAGATTTTTACAATCTATCTTCTGGATGTTTAATTCTACTAGGATTTTAACCAAGAATGACCAAGTCAAAAAACTCTTGAAAATCACTATCAACAGCAGTGATAGAATCATATTTTTAATAATATTAAAATTTGGATTACCAAATAAATATATTTATTCTATATCACAGCTGAAACTCCAATATTGCAAAACAAACCCCTTAGAGAAACACCCGAATTCCAATTGAAAGAAGGGTAAAAAAGGCAATCCAACATTAGGCTTTAAGAAATTGGGGAGGTTAAGCACAATTTCAGCTTAGCCCACATTGAGAATTAGGAAACGCAACTGATTCGCGGTCAACGGTCAAAAACAAGCTCTATAAACTACTTCAAACAGCTTTCCAATGTACATGATTGATTCGAGCGTCTGGCGTGATTGGCAAACTCCGCGATGCACGGAGGTTCGGTCTGATTCAATTCTTCCTTCTTCTTTTCTTTTATTGGATATCGCTATATGTATTTCACTGAGTAACACATTATATTTTTCAATTCGAATACTAAATTTTTCTTCGCCCACCGTCTTTTTTTGGATAAATCAGAGAGAGGATTTTTAATACAAAATTTTGAATCTAAAATTTAAAAATTATCACCAATTATTATTGTCACTTGAACTGTCTTGAACCAAATCTTCCCAAGCATTTTTAATAGTCCATTTTGAATAACTTTTGGCAATCCAAATTAATTCTGTAAATTTTGCTCAAAAAAATTAATTATGAAACTAGTAATTTTATGATTATAGAAATGAATAGAAAAACTATAGGCATCTTAATAGTAAATAATGAATCTTATATATATATATATATATATATATGCAGTTATGTTGTTGTACGCAATCATATCCACCGTTGTCATATGCAAGCATGTCCATGTCCACTGTTATAAAGTGGATATATAAATTGTAATTCGTTATATATAAGTGAGTTATATAATCTGATTAGATATAATCTATCCGATATAACTGATAGGTTATATTTAATTAATTGGGCACATCCATCCTAATTTTTTTTAATGAAGATATCCA
>QANX01004589.1:0-52423 GCA_003254975.1 Ochetophila trinervis
CGTTAATAATATGTTTTTAGTAACGTTCAACATGTTAAAAAAAATATAGACATATGCACTATATAAAACCAATATATAAAAAAATATATATAATAACTTGATGAAAAGGAAAATACTACAAACTAATATATTTTTTTATCAAATATATAACAAAATCATTTATATAAAATTTTCAAACAAATATTAATAACATTTTGTTTGCGTGATTAAAAGTTTCAGTCAATCCATTGTTATAAGGAAAAAATTGATGATTTAGTTTGGTTTGTCCTATAAAATGGTAGGGCAGGTAATCGGCCACATGGTTAGGGAAGGTAATCCGCATGGTTAATTATGTTTTGGCTTTGAGGTAATACCCATAGATGATAGAACCGGGTCACGTCTAATTGGTTTGCAACGTCTATTCATTTCTTCTTTTTGTGTTTCAATGTCTAACCAAAATTATTTAATAAATATTCACCAAAAAAAATTTATTTAATAAATTAGTTATAGACCAAAAAAATTTTATTTAATAAATTAGTTATAGCAATTATGATGTTGCATTTTAATTGGTAGTTTTGCATCTCTCATTTTCAAATCTTAATCACGGATTCTATAATTGGGAGCATTTTAGATATTTGCATTTCTTTTACCTTCATACTCTAAACCTATTCTCAGTAGTAGTGATTGAAGTTGTTAAAATTACACAAACTATTTAATTAAATGAACGTGAGTTTTATCAATTTTTTATACCTTTTTGTTAATTGTTACCCCGCTGAGGTTATATAGAAATGGAAGAAATATTTTCGCTTTTTTTTTTTTTAAAAAAAAAAAAGAGTGTAAAAAGTGCAAGATAGGAAGGTGAATTTGAAATTTACTTATAAAAAAAAAAAATTAATGGATGTGGCATACAACTTGGGCAACATTTCATGAGAATCATAAATTTTTCTAATAAGATTGATTTGTAAAATGAATAAGATTTTTTGTCCAAGCAAGCTTTATGACATAAAAAGTAGTAGACTCATTTGGCTTTTAATGTGGTAGTTTAGCTTTCAAAAATTAGATTAATTTTTACATATGCGGATTTAAGAATACATGTTTAAATTTTGTTATTGTTTTAGATGATCCCATGCAACAATATTTAATGCCGTAAAATCTATGGTTTAAGAGCATCTCCAATGCGCTTTTTAAAAATATCAATTTTTTTTATTTAAATAGCAATTTTCAATTTAACAACTCCAATGGGTTCTTCAAATGGAAAAATTAAAATACATATTGAGATTTAACTCTCCAAATGTAGAGAGTCAAATCCACTATTCATATAAAAAAATTAATGCACATATTTATTATATCTACAATTTTCAATGCACATTTAATAATTTTATTTAACAAAATATTTTAATTTATTAGATCTGTTCTATAAATTTTAAAAGAAAAAGACAAGTAAATTAATTATTTATTGGGAATTAAAAAAATAAAGAGTAGTGATAAAAAGTATGGTTGGAGTTGGACAACATATTTCACTCTCTATTTTATTAAAATTTTAAATATGTTTTTTATTTAAAAAATTATGCTCTTTAAAATAAAAAGCACTATTAAAAATGCTCTAATACTTATTAATAATATGACCTCTTGTCTTGAAATCTACCTCCTAATTTAACTTTAAGGTATATATTATATTGGAATAGTCGGATTGAATTACAAAATGGATTAATCTTACAAAAGATTTGACAAATCCAAAAACAAAAAATATTTAGTAGTCAAAATAGTTTACTGTGATCTCTAGATTATAAGAGTATTTCCAATAAAGCATGTAGGTTTTTGTATACTTGACATAAAAAATTATATTATTTAAATTTAAATGGCATATACATGAATAAAAATTATTTTTCAATAATATTATACAAAAATATTTAACTAGAGAGTATTAATGATTATTAATTAATTATATTTTTTTTTAATTTTTTTTTCAAAAAATGACTTTTGAGGAAAATTTTAATTTTTATAAAAAGTAAAAAATATCTAATACAGATTTCAGAAATAAATAGATTGAACATTTATCATAAACATTTTTATTGAATTTTTTTTAAATACTGTTTGCATTGCATATGTATTATGTATATTTACATAATTTATATCTCAATTGAAAATGTTTTGTACATCAAGACAGATGCGATGTCTCAACAATAAAAATAAAAGGGAGGGAAAACTAGTTAAAAATAGTATAATTTCTTCCATCAGATTCCAAGCGACTAAGTACTAAAAAAAAAAGATTGATGGAAACCCAACCGTCTCAAGAAGATGAAATTAAATAATTCAAAACAAAGGAAAAATAGTCTTAAATTTGATGGACATGTAGATGTATGATCTATACATAATCCTAATAAGCATGTGGACCATGTTAAATATTATGTTTCTTATTAATCATTATTACTTGAGAAAAATATTAGTACCACCGGAGTGCTATTCGTGCAATTGTAAAAAGAAAATTACCATTGAATATTTACTGATTTAAAAAGTCATTTACATATCAATAACTCAATAACAAGAGTACCAAAAAAATCAGTTTTCCAGAAGTACTAAATTTAATTTTTTTTAATTGATATAATATAACTTGTTTTTTATTGTTTGTAAATATACTCAATAGAAAAAGAAAAAAAAAAAAATATATATATATATATATATATATAAATATTCACCTAACACCCATATTTGATATAAGACAAAATGAATTACAAAGAAAATAAGCATATTTATTAAGTTTTGACTTGTTGTTTCTGGTATTGAGTTATGGGCCTGTGTATTCGTTTAAAAAAAAAAAAAATGTTTTGGGCCTGTAGGTCCTTGATATTAATATTGTCATAATAGGAAAAGTAAAATCTTATATTTGTAAATTAACCCCTCCAACGAAAAAAGTAGAATCCGTAATTATACAGTTTGAGACCTTGTCGTAGAAATTTCGTTCTACACCCCTCTTCATGAGAAGCTTTAACAGAAGCATATTCAGGGACTCCAACATCTTGGCGCAGATCATTCAGACGTACGCACAAACCAAGCAGCTTAGTAAAGGAAAAGAACTCCACGCCCAGCTACTACGTTCCAGCTATCCAGTATGTACCTTTCTCACCAACCACCTGCTCAACATGTATTCCAAATGTGGAGAGCTCGACTATGCAATGAACCTTTTCGAAAAAATGTCTCAAAGAAACGTGGTTTCCTGGACCGCAATGGTTACTGGTTTCTCACAAAATACGAGAATCCCAGAAGCTTTGAAATCCCTTTCTCAAATGAGAATTTCCGGTGAGAACCCGACCCAGTTCGCATTTGCAAGTATCATTAAAGCTTGCTTGTCTGTAAGGTCGACTGAGTTGGGAAAGCAGATACATTGTCTTGCTTTGAAATTTGGGTTTGCTTGGGATATACATGTGGGTACTAATTTGGCTGATATGTACTCTAAGTGCGGGGTAATGGGTGATGCCTGTAAGTTTTTCGAAGAGATGCCATGTAAGGACGCTGTTTTGTGGACGGCAATGATTGATGGGTATGCGAAGAATGGGGATTATGAAGCAGCTTTGTTGGGTTTGAAAAGGATGATTGAGGACGAAATTGTGATTGATGAGCATGTTCTTTGTAGCACTTTAAATGCGTGTGCGACACAAAATGCTCATACTTTTGGAAAGTGTCTTCATTCCAGCATTGTGAAGTTTGGATTTGAGTTGCAGGTAGTTGTGAGTAATGCCTTGATAGATATGTATTCAAAAGCAGGAGACATGGAAAGTGCTTCAGATGTGTTTGAGATTGTCTCAAAGTGTAGAAATATAGTGTCTTATAGCTCCCTGATTGATGGGTATGTTGAAATGGATCAAATTGAGGAGGCTGTACGTTTGTTCGTTGACTTGAGGAGACAGGGAATCGATCCTAACGAATTCACTTTTTCAAGCTTGATCAAAGCTTGTGCCACCCAAGCTGCACTTGAACAAGGGGCCCAGCTTCATGCTCAAGTGGTTAAGTTTAGTTTTAATGGAGACCCTTTCGTTTCTTCAGGTCTTGTTGATATGTATGGGAAATGCGGGTTGCTAGATCACTCAAACCGAGTATTCAATGAGATAGGATATCCGACTGAAATTGCTTGGAATTCCTTATTAAGTGTGTTTTCTCAGCATGGCTTAGGAAAAGAAGCCGTGCAAACATTTGATAAAATGTTACTTGCAGGGGTAAAACCAAATGCAATAACATTTGTTAGCCTTTTAATAGGGTGTAGCCACGCTGGAATGGTGGAGGAGGGGTTAAATTACTTTCATTCTTTGGAGGAGATCTATTGTGTAGTGCCTAGAGAAGAACATTACTCTTGCATTATTGATTTACTTGGTCGGGCGGGAAGACTTAAAGAAGCTGAAAACTTTATAAAGAGCATGCCGCTTGAGCCAAATGCTTTTGGATGGTGTTCTTTTCTGGGGGCTTGCAGGATCCATGGTGACAAGGAGAGGGGCAAAGTTGCAGCTGAAAAACTGATGAAGCTTGAACCTCAAAATAGTGGAGCTCATGTTTTACTTTCAAATCTTTATGCAAAGGAACAACGATGGGAAGACGTGAGGAGTTTAAGGAAGATGATGAGAGATGAAAACGTAAAGAAATTGCCTGGTTATAGCTGGGTTGATGTTGGAAATAAAACTCACATATTTGGAGTTGAAGATTGGTCTCATCCTCAGAAGAAAGAGATATATGAAAAGCTTGATAGTCTTCTCGATCAGATTAAGAAAGCTGGATATGTTTCAAATACAGACTCTGTTCCATTTGAAATGGATGATAAAGAAAAGGAGAAGTTTCTTCATCATCACAGTGAGAGGATAGCTGTTGCATTTGCTCTAATAAGCATGCCAGTTGGGAAACCAATCATAGTGAAGAAAAATATAAGGGTGTGTTTGGATTGCCATTCTGCAATCAAGTACATCTCTAAAGTGGTTGGGAGAAAGATTATTGTTAGGGATAATAGTAGATTTCACCATTTTGCAGATGGTTTGTGTTCCTGTGGAGATTACTGGTAAAATGATAATGAGGTTTTGGAGACCAGAATATTTATACATAAGAGTAGTTTACAGAAAATTGTTGAAACGCCATAAACATATTCATCAATTACTGCAAACATTTTTGTGACAATTAAGAATTTTTTGAGCCAATTGGATAGAGAAACATGGGTTTTCAATTCCATGGGCACCAAGAAAATAGAGCTTACATACCAAGAAATGAATAATTTTGAAAATAATTTATTGCTTCTGGGATATAACACTTATTGTATAATATCAAAGAAATCTTAGATTTTAATTTTTACTTGAAGATATCAAGAAAAGCATATGTTAAGAATGTATTGTAGAGTAATAGGTGATTCTCAGAAACGCTATATAACAAAATAACAAAAAGAATATTCTTTTGATACCATTCGTGATTCTACTCCTACCTCAATTTAACAACTAGAAGGCATATGCTTTCTATACAGGTCAAACAGATTGTATTTAAAATCTGCTAGTGCTAAGGAAAAACAGGCTCTTAACTAAAGTATTTATTTGAATTTAGGCACACAAAGTAATCTAGACATATTATTAGCTACTAACTCAGAACTGAGTGTACAAAGGGTAGGCATATCTTAAAACCCTAAGAAGGGGATCCTGAAGTGAAGAAGGAAGGATGAGCACAAAGAGATGTTATTGGGATCCTCAAAGTATATCAAACTCTTGGATATCGAGAACGCCCTTTCTTCTTCAAGAAATCAGGAATTTCAACAGAACCACCGTCCGTAAAAGCAGAAGGCCGCCGATTGATTCCAAGGGTGATGTCCCCCTGTGCCTGCATTTTCAAAGTGTACTAATCAAATTGTAGAGAGTGAGAGAGAAATGGAGAGAAAGAAGGGAGAGAATACCTGGAGTGGCCTCCCTTCGCTTTCTTCTTGGCGTTTGAATCCAGTAGCAATTAGAGTTATGCTGACCTGAATAGGAGAGAAAAAAAAACACGAAACATCACCTTGCTGTTGACCAAACATCATGTATTCAAAATTGGTATTCTAAAAATATCCAGGATGTATCAAATTAAAACACTACTCTGGTTTACAAAGTCGAGATAAAAAAAAAGGAAAAAAGTTCAGAACAATCAGATAATTAGCCAAAACCGAAGCAGCTATGATAATGGTATAATGTTCTACAATAAAATGCAGATATTAAAGATTTTCCTTGTTCACTTAAGAATGAATCCAAAAACAAACTTACTTGACCACTGATTGATGGATCTATCACAGCTCCAAATATCAAATTTGCAGTTGGATCCACAAGGTCGTATATAACCTCTGCTGCAGCATTTACCTATGAAAATATCCAGTTGAAATATTGAAAGTTAAGAGGAGAGAAATATAATATCAACCATAATTGAGCACAGACATCATAGTTCGGAGATTGCAGTCATAAAATTAGGATTTGTGAAAATCATTAGATAAGAAAACAGGGGGGAAGAGAGAGAGAGAGAGAGAGAGAGAGAGAGAGAGAGAGAGAGAGAGAGGTACCTCGTATAAGGTCAAATCACTCCCACCAGTTATGTTCCACACTATTCCAGTAGCCCTCTCAATACCAATATCAAGCAAAGGTGATTGGATGGCATTTAATGCAGCATCTCTTGCCCTGGTCTTCCCTACTCAAAAGCATGTATCAAAAAATTAATATTGTCGCCACAAGCTAGCAATTCAATAGTAACACAATATACCAATTTCTTATATCTGGCGAAGTGAAGGTGCACTGGCCACCAGAAATGCACAAGAGAATTATGCATTTAATATACATACATCAATGAATAACACCACTCCAAATGATAGAATTCTGATACCATGATAACGAGCTACCAACACTCTAAACATTCTCACTACAAGAAACTAAAGAATTAGTGGATTACCAGTCGCCGTTCCTATCCCCATCAATGAAGAACCAGCATTAGCCATTATAGCTCGTACATCAGCAAAATCCACATTTACAAGCCCCGGTATCTGGAATTGAAGTGGCTCTTAACCAGTTAGACTAAGGAAAAAAAGATGCACAGATGTAATAAGCACTAGAAACTAATTCCATTTATCTAGATGATGCATTCTGTTTCAGAGATGCTGATAAGTTGCAAAACACTCACAAATTCTCCCACACACACACACTCAAATATTTCAACACTATTTACTGGATTTTATGAGAATTCCGGTTTTAACACCTAAAAGTGTAAGGTGCTAAATTATCTTTCTATACATCATATTGAAATCATGGTCCATGAAAGATAATGAGAGTCAATAAAATAATCTTTCCCTTAGCCTCAGTTTCTTTTTAAAAGAGCATTGCTTTTTGTTTTGGTTTTGTTTTTGTTAGTAAATTGAACACTCAAAAGGAACAAGAAAATTGAGTCTATATTAAAAGTTCTTTGAACTCCCATACCGTGATTATATCAGAGATACCACGAACACCTTGCCGAAGAATATCATCAGCCAGGTTAAATGCTTCTGTTACTGGGGTAGATTGGGAAACAGCAGTCAATAACTTGTCATTTGGAATGACTATAAGTGTGTCAACATTCTCTCTTAAAGCTGCAATTCCTTCCTGGGCTTGAACTGCCCTCTTCCGTCCCTCAAAAGAGAAAGGAGTTGTAACAATGCCAACGGTCAATATTCCCATTGACTTTGCAACCCCTGCTATTACAGGAGCCCCACCTGTACCAGTTCCTCCACCCATTCCAGACTACATAAACAAAAATATAAGGTCATTGCTTAAAGCAAAGATATGGAGACTAGCACACATGGGCTTATAAAGGATTTTGAAATAAGTTTGTTTCATGGCACAACAGTGTCCAGTGGTCATAGATGGGAATTCAAAATGAACAGAAATTGTACCGACCGTAACAAAGACCATATCTGACCCATAAAGCGCTTCTTCTATTGATTCTTTGCTTTCTTTGGCAGCATTCATGCCAATCTCTGGGTTACCACCAGCACCAAGACCCCTGGTAAGCTCTTGACCAATTTGCAAACGGTTCTCAGGGAAGACAGGCGACATTCTCATGGCTTGAATGTCTGTGTTGACAATCCAGAACTCAACACCCTTCATTGAACTCTCTATCATGCGATTAACTGCATTTGATCCGCCACCACCAACACCAATAACCTTAATCTTCGCTTCATTGTTATTACTTGAATTAGATGCCTCCCCTAAGTTCTCAGTGGCACTCCCACCAGAATTATCTTTCCTAGGGCTGTTCACAGTGTTGTTCCCCTCCCTAAGCATTGAGATTTCAGGGTGTAGATTCAGAAAAGGGTCTTTACTTGGATATGGACTAACACTGTGAGGGTTGGAAGAACACTTAATTTGAGGCAATGTTGACTTGATGCTAGCACCCACAATCCCATACTTGTCCTCAGGCATTTTGATACAGCCAACTTTTCCGAGGTAATTCTCCACTGACATTCTTCCTCTCAGTACAGTTAGTACCCCCATTGGGTTTCTAGTGTCCGAAAGTTTAGCATAGGTTGATATACAAGACGCCATCTTACAATGGCAAACTCGGATCACAGAGACAGGTAAGCAAATAAATGTTGCGAAATTTAGAGACCCAAATGACTTAAAATTTCAGTTCTACCACGAATCTATCTTTCAGTACCTGTTTATGAAAAACCATAATACAAAAGCAAAGAAGAAATAAATCGTTAAAACAACGATATTAAGGAAAGAGCAATTGAATAAAAAAAAAATTGGTAGTGACCCCAGAGAAAGGAAAAGAACTTTAGCCATCAGATACTAAAATGTCAATGGCTACCTTTAAAATCAACTGAAACAGTAATCCGACAAGTTGCGAACAACAAAATTAAACTCAACTATGTTACTAAAATTTAATTTCCTAGCGAATTCAAGTCAAACAGAGAGAAACCAATCCCCACTACAGTAAGCCGTTAAAGACCAGATTATCAGAAAGAATCGTCCTTAAAAATTGCATAAAAAAAAAAAAAAACAAAGAAACAGAAAATGGCAGCTGGGTTTTAGAAGAAAATACCTGAACCCAGAGAGTTGAAGAAACCTATAAAACAGATACAGCAAATTTGATGGAAACATTTGGGCACTGAGCCCCAAAGGGTCGAAAATGGGGTTTAGTTCCTCCAAGCTTGGACCGTGTGTAGCAGAGCAGTGTACCGACCTGAGTGAGTGTTTTCGATGATGATAGAAAGTAGAAACGCAAGCCACAGACACCTTGTGAATGGAGCCAACTAGAAATTCGCCTTCTATAGGTGGAGCAAATGTTTGTGGGCTCACCAAAGTGACAACTTTTTCACCTAAACCCCTCCGCTCTTACTTTGTTAGGGTTTAATTCGTAGGCCCTAAGCCTTTGGGCTGAATAATGTGAGCCCAGGTCCACCCACTTAAATCGGCTCAAAATGTTTGCGAGTTGTTACTTTATACCGTCATCTTCTATTTAAAATTACAAAAATACCCAAACCTTTTTTTCCCCTTCCTTTTCCCTTTTCTTTTTCAATAACTTCAAACAATTCCAATGGGTATTTTTATAATTTTAAATGGATGGGGATTGCCAAAAAGAAAATCAAATCGATTTTCATAAAGGAATAAGCCCAGTAGTTTCTTTTTTTATTTTCTTTTTGAATTTGGTTGTTTTTTATTCTAGGAGGTATTATGATGTATAGATAATTGAACAAATGAACAATAAAAGATGGACAAGCATTGAGCCAGATTGTTTTGTTGAAATATAATCTTTTACCAGTCAGTAGAATTTTCCAGGCACCAAAACATTAAATTCAGATTTTAAATTTTGAGAGCTGAACAATAAGATTTTTCAAATAAATGTTATCAATAACTTTGAAATCACCAAGATAAATCATTCTTATTTATTGGTATGAAAATTTTCTTCTTGCACTTTCTTTTTATTTTTTATTTTTTGATAATTAGTTTTCTTCTTGCAGTTGATTGGCTGTTGAGCAGCCAAGATGTGATCCATGAAACACTCTTATCTCTCCTTAGTAGAAAGTAATATATATATAAAAGTTAGTCATCCATATCAGTAATATCTTTTTCAGTTATCACATATAACATAAATAATCTATAATAATATGCAATGTTAAATTAAAATAAAATAAAATATGTATATTTTATATAAATACTATTATATATACATTAATGAATGACTTATTAGTTATTACACCGTTCTATGCAAATGCAACGGTTGCATATATAAAAAATTAATAGTGTGTAGAGCAAAACTGACAATTCAACCATCAAATGGGCTTACGCTTTAATCTAAGTGTTGGACTTGGACAACGTGATAAGGACTCCGTTGGTTGGGCTTTGAGGAGTCCAAAGTTCAAATGACCAAAAACTCCCCACTGTCCCCAGTAGTTGGGAAGCCTAGGAGTCGTGCAACTGACTGAAACTGGAAGTGCCGTGCTAGCGGAGATGACGTGGAGGCTTATTCTCACGTGCAAGCGACTATCCACACGAGTAATGAAGACCTCTCCATTCCTTGACCTCGGAAGAGTGGGACTGTGGGAGACTCTTCCTTTATAGCAAGCAGCTTTAGTATTCCTTCCTTTATTATTCTCATTTTTGATTTTATTTGTTCTAATTTCCTCGAATCGAATTGTAAATTTAATAATTCCAATCACTTCCGTGTCCTCCTAATCACATTGAGTGTCTGATATTTCTTCAACTGATGATGGGTTATTGATATTCGTCAAAATCGTTGTCGTATTTATTATCCAGGTATGCAGGTTCAGATTTTACTTTCTCTCGTCTTCGATCTTTTTTTATTAATTTTTTATATGTATTTTCGGGTTGGTTTGGGTAGGTAGATGATTAGATTGATTCTTAGATTTTGAATCTGATCAAGCATCTAATTTCTTCCCGAATTAAATCATGCGCTGAAGTCTTGTAATTTTATTGGGTTCATCTGGGTTTTCTTTGGTGTCTGAAAAATCGCAAAGTTTGTTTTTTCATTTTGGGAAGAATGGATAAAATTTCAAACTTGTTTGCAATACCCAATATACTAAATTCGTTTAGAATCCTCTACCAATTATATTCTATTGCAATAGACGGGTGTGATCGTGGATTTCACTTGACGAATCACTAATTTCCAACTTTTTGATCTGGGAACTGTTGCTCAAATTTTCAATGTATAGATGTTATCTGGGAGCAACGTGGAAGATATGACAGTTTGGTACTGGACGCTGATCAATTGTGATTATTCACATCTATTGTGAAGAAGTACATGCGGTAGACACACCTTGATTGTGGGGGTGTTGATTCTTTTAGAGTTGGGTATTTAAATTTCCTGTTTTAGATTGAATTCTGGAATAGCACTGTCTCCTGGGTCTTCATCACATTTGGTGGTGGTTTCATTGGGGTATGGAGCACCTTCCTGTTGAAGTCATTGGTAACATACTGTCCCGGTTGAGAGCCGCCCGAGATGTGGTAATAGCATCTGCAACTTGCAAGAAATGGAGAGAGGCTTGGCGGAATCACCTGCACACCCTTTCCTTCAATTCCAATGACTGGCCTGTCTATCACGACCTTACCGCTTGTAGATTGGAAATTCTTATAACTCAAACAATATTCCAAACCACCGGACTGCAGTGTTTATCAATTTTTATGGATGATGTTGATGAATTTTCGGCTGCCCCAGTGATTGCTTGGCTTATGTATACTCGGGAGACCTTGCGCCAATTACATTATAATGTAAAGACAACCCCAAATGTTAATATTATTGAGAAATGTGGTCGGCATAAGCTGGAAGTGTTAGCACTTGCTAATAATTCCATCACAGGTGTTGAACCCAGTTATCAGAGATTCCCTTGCTTGAAGTCGCTTTCACTGAGTCATGTTAGTATCTCAGCATTAGATTTGAGCCTTTTGCTCACCGTGTGTTCAAAACTCGAGACTTTGGCTCTTATATATCTTGATATTGCCATGTCAGATGCACAGGCAACTATGGAACTGAACAGCCTTTCATTGAAAGATATCTATATTGAAGCAATTAGTATGGTCAATTTTAAATTGGAGGCAGATAGTCTCGAGAATTTGCATTTAAAAGATTGTACACTTGAGCTCTTTGAGCTTATTAGTAAGGGGGCTCTGAGGGTTCTGAAGATTGATGATGTTAGTGTGATCCATCTTGATATTGGTGAGAACACTGAGAATCTTGAGGTTGTGGATGTTAGTAGCTTCACAATTATGTGGCCAAAGTTCTACCATATGATTTCTAAAGCATCAAGGTTAAGGAGGCTTCGTCTCTGGGGTGTTGTATTTGATGATGAGGATGAGGTTGTGGATTTGGAAACTATTTCAGTTTGCTTCCCTCTATTAAGCCAACTATCCTTAAGTTATGATTTAAGAGATGGAGTCCTTCACTGTGGCTTGCAAGGGTCTTCTCATTTGGAGAATGTAGTTCTGTTAGAAGTTGGGTGGATTATTATTAATGATCTATTCTCAGAATGGGTAGCTGGCCTTCTAGAAAGATGCCCAAACTTGAAGAAATTGGTCATCTATGGGGTTGTTTCAGTGGCCAAATCCCATGAAGAGTGCCAAATTTTGGCTAACTTCACTTCATCCATTGTTCGGCTAATGAGAAAATATATTCATGTCGAGGTTGAATTTGAGTATGAATAGACCTCCTGCAATGCTCTGATGGCGGTCCAATTTTTGATCCAGTACGGTTCATACAAAAAGGTAGATGGTGCTTCATGAGGATTCTTGTCATCCTTGGTCTTTATTTTCCTTGGTGACCTTGAGCTAATGATTTGTTCTACTTTCACTTGGATTATGCTCTGGTTTGTATAGTCAATTTCATATTTCCTCGTTGGGCTGCTGGGAGGTTTTTTATGTATCTTTTCTACCTGTTAGCCTACTTGATTGTGGTAGTTTGTGAGGTTGATGATATTCTGTTTGGACATGTTTTTGATTTTGATACCTTATGTATAATTTGAATAGAGGTTAGTACTTTGGGTAGCTTACCTTGCTTAATGGGGTTGTGGTTTATGCATCAATAACGACTAGATTGCTAAAGCAGGGAGAGTAAGTGTTCTCCTATACTTTTGATATAACTTAAAGTTTGGACAACTTGGATACTGTTTCCTAAAACTGAAAGAAACTGGTTTCTATATGGTTTCAAGATTACCGTATAAGTTTTTTGTGGGAATAACAGTTTAAGAGAGTTAAGTGAATTTTAACTCCTTTTTATTTTTATTTATTTATTTATTTTTAAATGAAGCAAGTGAAATTTAACTTGCTTCTTATATTATTTATGTGGAAACGAAATGAATTATAATGTGCCGAGTTTTTTATATACTTCTTATAATATATTTAATCTAGTTAACTTAGAAATAGATTATTCATTTGTGTAAATTTGGATTAAGAAAATCAACTCCAAAAGATATATGATAATAGTGATCCAAGCTAGTTTATACTCAAATCCTGCAAAGATCTCTCATTTATGATTACCATTTCCTTCTAGGACATGAACATTCCAGGCACTTTGGCGAGCAGCTTCAGATGTTCTTCCATCTAGAAATCGAACGAAGCTTCAGCTTACACTAGCCACAAAACCCTGAGCTCCAGCCTCTAGACTTGATCTAAGCTAGTGAGTACAAATAAGTATACTGTGTTTGAAATATTCAAGTTTATTGTATTTGATAATTTCAGATGAATTGGCAAATATTATTCATACATATGCCATGATCCCTTGGTTTTAAAACTAATGGGTCCAACCTGTAACTTCAGCACCAATCCGAAGAAGCTGAGACTGTTACACATGGTAGCCTTAAAATTTCCAGCTGGGGATGTTCCATTAGAACTCAAAGGAATCTTCAACTAACAAATCGGTCTCGGGCGGCTTGAAATGGCCAGTCTTGATCTTCCCATATCTGGCTCTCATGCGAAAAGCCAGCTTTACATCGATGCTTTAGACCCCAGCAGCCTTCTCCAAATCATACTTTTCAACATCTTTTTCCTTAAACACCATCAACTGCTGACCTTGAAGAACAGGACAAATAATAGGGTTGTTCTTGTGGCCTTGGTAGAAAGGAGTGGAATTGGTTAGAGTCACACTTGCAAACCTCTTCTTTTGGTAGCTAGCAATGGCTTGAATCCTGTCGTAGTACAAACCGGCCTGCTTGTTCGGGTTTCTAATGGTGATGTTGAGGACCAGGCTGTAGTAAAGCTTGGATTCAGGAGTGGTGGTGAGATTGAATTGCGTGAGGGAGGCATCAGAGATGGTGAATTTGATGTTCAGAGGGAGGAAGATGACCAGAAAAGGAAGACAGATGCAGTGAAAGTGAAGGTGGATGCATACAAGAACCAGAAACAAGACCAGAACTTGAAGCAGCAAACCAGCTGCTCCTTCCCAACATTGATATTGGTTAAGAAATTCACAGGAAGTAAGATATTGGAGGTAGTTTATATATATATTGAATCACAATTTAGTACGGTGGACTAGAATTAGGTCATATATTTCAACTAGGCAAAAAAACAAAGATTTAACCTTAGCACATGAAAAATAAAATACTTTTGAAAACTAGCGTTGTCAAGTAGTTCTGCTGCCATATTGATTCACAATTCAATATTATCGTTTACATAAAGTCAAACTTATAAGAAGTAGAATGAAATTATATAATATATTTTAACAATATATAAAAGTTTGGCAGAGGAACTATATATCATATATGGAAATTTTGTAGCATTAGCCTTTGGCCTTCGCCATTAGCCGTGTTTGTGGAGTTATGAGTCGTTCTTCTTCTTGGGAAGTCATTGGTTATCAAATTCCAAAAGAGGTAGCCATTTGACTAAAAAGAGGGTAGTAGCGACTTCCTAGAAATTTTCAGGTACATTGACTTATTAATTTTCTTTTTTAGGGTGAATCATTGACTTATTAATTGAAAACCATCCTCATCATCTCTGTGTATTTACTTTTCTTCTACCGTCTACATAAGTAGGTAGGTAATTAGATGAATATATGATAACCATATGCCGATCTATATAGAAACTATAATCTCCCTATAAGATAAAACTACAAGTATGATTTACATTTCAGATAAAGAAAAGAAAAAGTATGGTCAAACATTTAAAACAGAGTAAAAAGAAAAGGCAAGATCAGACATTTAAAACAGAGTCAACCTACAAAATAATTATATACAGTACTGTAATTAAACAGAGTTAACCTCTAGTTATAATGCATAAATGGAAATTATATACGATCAAGTCGGGGACAAATTGCAGTCTTAATTAATTGTAAAAACTTCCACGATTTGTCCTCAAAATTGGAACCCAAATTCCCATAGCCAAAGGGCATGAGGAGGAGTTCACAATTTATAGAATCGAATCAGAATAACGCAAAGGGGTTGGTCGACACCATAGGAAATATTTGTATATTCAAAGACATTCTGTCTCGGAATTATAATCCGAGTGTATTTGCCACTGCATATTATAAATGATAAACAAAAAGTCCAATCCAAGGCTTTTCAAATCAACTGAAAACCAAACACTACGAATGCAAAATTTCAATTTATTCCTTCGGCACACCACTGGGCCAGCAAGCCGCGTTTTATACGTTTATTTAGACAATATTTGGTTGAAAAAAGTTGACAATTTAATAATTATGAACACTTTCTATTTTAGAAATGTAATTATAAATTTTATTAGTCTAATGGTCTGTGTATATTATTAAATACATGGGTGGATTTACCTTAGGTTTTCAAAGAGAATCCAATTTAAATCGTAAAAATATTCTCTATCATAAGATTTTAATTTGAAAATGTAGATATGATTAGAGAGCTTGAAAAATATATTTTTAAGCCTAATTCTGAGTGATTGGTAAAAGTTGATCGTATATCTTTTGGCAGTAGCAACTTAAAAAAAAAAATAGTTGCATCATCTTATATCATCTAAAGCCCTCCGTTAAGCTCCTTATGGCTTGGTATTGATTGTGGTTTGTACGTTGGCATTATAATAAGAAATTAGCAAGGGAGAAAAATCAGATGGTTCCGGATCTATTTCTAGCAAGTTCTTTTTTTTTTTTAAATCATGATAAATAAAATAAATAATTGATATATATTTAAAAAAACATCAGATCATATTTTACCAATTTAATATTTTAAATTTTATTTATTTATTTTTATACTTATGAAATGACTTAATATAAATAAATGTTCCTATAACCATCTTCTTCTTTTTTCCCACTAGAAAGATGGGAAAATATTAGCCCGTGTTTTCAATTCTAATCCGAGTCTTTTAATTGTGTGAGTTTTTCCGAAATTAAAAATCAATTGAAGTAATCGGATTTGATTTAAAATTGGATTTTCTAATTCGGTTCTGATGTATCACCAAACATCGGATAAAAGATGAAACCGAATATAGAAATTAAATATCTTCTTTTATCCGTTTATTTATCATTTATGGAAGCAGCTGAAAACAGGATAACGCAAAAGCGCCTGTTTGGCCCACATCATGTGGCATATATGAATATACCTACACCAAACGGCATAACGTACAATCTAGTCCAACAAGGTAATTAAATTTAAACTTTACTAAAGTATGCGTCTTTTATTATTTTATTTGGAAAGGAAGTTCTTTTTTCAGTCATTTTCTACTTGTTATTTTTAAACTATAATCGGAAACAATTTTGTAAAAATATGGTCATATTCATTGATTGTTCTGAAGTTCTCTTATCTCTCTCTCTATATATGTATATATATATTCACATCGAGTCGGACTCATAAGTATATACCGAAAAGTAATGCCAAAAATTATATAGCCAATTTCTTTTTTCCTTTGTGGTTTTCTATTTCGCAACAACTCTGTAAGTTACATAGCCAAATATGCGTTGGAAGATCATAAGGTTTGAGTACTATTACTATCTTATTAACCAATGATCGCTCTCTCGTGTACAGGGATATAAAAACTCAAAACTAAAAAGATTAGTATGCGGTATACCTAAAAGAATTAATGCCAACAATTAAATCAGTAAAAACTGTGTCTATATATTATATTATATATCACAAACAAATTGCATCGAAGCAACTCAACTAAAAACCAACATGTTCGTACACCCAAGTTCGATCAGCTCATTATAATTAGGCGTACAAAATATTTGCAACCTCGTTTTATTTGTAAAATAGTATTTCCGTCTCACACCTGGTGGGCTTGAACTGAGCTGCACCGGAGGCAGTTCCATTAATAATAGTGGAGCTGCGCAACAAAGGGACTTTGAGCTTGCAACAAATCTTGTCGGATTTGCCATACGGGGTCTTATACTTCCCGAACCTCTCCTTGACCCAATTTGCAAGCTCGACTTCGACACTGTAAATCCCAGCACTGGTCTCCGTATTATACTTGTCGACATCCTTTTTCTTAAACAAAACCAATTGCTGGCCTTGGATAGCCGCGGTGACGACGGTGGTGTTCTTGTGGCCTAGGTAAAACGGCGGAGAAGTCAAAGTCACCATGGAGAACTGCTTTTTGGCGTAGTGAGAAAGGGTTTGGATGCGGTTGAAGTAAACGCCGACCTTCTTGTTAGGGTTTCTGATGGTGACGTTGAGAGCCATGGCGTAGAAGAGAGTGTTGTTGCCGGTGGAGTTGTAATCGAAGCTGGTAAGGGAGGCATCGGAGACGGTGAATTTGAGCTCTTGGGGTAAGAAGATGAACAAGAAGACCAAACATGAGAGAGCGAATAAGAGCGTGGCCATGTACCAGACACAAAGGCAGCACTTGCAAATCCCCATGGTTTAGACTATATAGTTTTGAGAAGATTATAGAGAGAGATATATATAAATTCTGTATAAATAATATTATATATTGGATGATAAATAATTTGTGACATAATATCGCTCTTATAACAGTTTAAAAAAAAAAAACATTAATTGACATGCTATTGCGCTTCTTGGTAACTTCGAAACCTCCGTTAACATTGATGATTATATGTAAAAAAATAAAAAATAAAAAAATAAAAAAAAATTATTTTTATATAAAACAGCGTCGTTTGGTCCCTTTATATATAAAATGCCGCCATATTTATTGGGTTATAGGCGACAATTCCTAGGTGTATGGACGACGGTTGCACTAGGAACCGTCGTCTTAAGTGTATAGACGACGGTTAGTACTAAAAACCATCGTCAATGATTAAAATGGCTTCGTTTTTGCCCTGTGTTTTCTTTATTACATGGCATTCTTTTTCATTTTTCTCCATTTCTCCATAAACCCTAAACCCAAATTGTCACCGTCGCAAGCTTTTCTCCTCCGTTTGCTTCATTTTAATAGGAATCTACTGCATTTTCAACCCAAAAATTTAAGGTAAGTAGTTAGCAATCGTGAATCTATATTTTTTTTTTACCTATTTTGTGCTTTAAATGTGCTTGTGAACATATATATTGTGCTCGTGAGAATGTGAATTATGAATGAGAACTGAAATTTGTGATTTAAAATGAATATATTGGATGAATATATATTGAAATATATATGAATATGTTGAAATTATAGTGTATGAATATATTTGATGAATATATATTGAAATATGTATAAATGTGAAGAAATTATAGTGTATGAATATATTGGATGAATATATATTGAAATATATATGACAGTGAAGAAATTATAGTGTATGATTATATATTGAAATATGTATGAATAGCCGAAGGGTTTTGTGTAATATGTATGAATATATTGAAATTATAGTATAATATGTTTATGGCGAGAATTGTTTACAAATTTGGAAGTATTTGATTTTACGACGGACATAGAAAAATTAAAAACGACTGTTTTGTATATATGTTACGGATTTATATTATATTGTTAATTTGTTGGTTTGTTAATATGTATCTAAATATTTGATCATTTACTAATATTTTTTATAGATATGGATCTAAATGAAAATCCAACTAACCATAATGATCAAGACTCTTCCTCAAGTAGGAAGCAAAAGAATGGTAGAGGACCGTCAAAGTTAGGAATCATTCGTAGACAAGTCGCTAGTGGCGAACTTAGAGAAGTAATATATAACGAGCATGGGGTCGGAGTGAATAAAGCCGGCCAATGTCTATCTAGAAATGAAGGTAGTTACACCCGATCTCAAATACCGATCATCTATAAGAGTTGGAACACTGTTCCAAAAAGTTTGAAGAATACATTATGGGAGACAATAAATGTAATAATATAACCAATTTCGTTTTAATTAAAAATTTTGGTTAATTAATTTCATAATTTTATTATGAATGAGCTAATAATACCTTAATTTTTTATGTAGGCATATTATACTAAGGATGAATCATTGAAATATAAGACTTTAAAGGATTGTACACACATTTTGTACACCCGTACCAACAATTAGGGGACATGGAAGCTTTCGATGTTGTTTCCAAAAAATATAAAGAATTTATTACACAAGAGCAGTGGGATGAATTTTACAGCAACGATTAACACCTGAGTGGGCGGTAAGTATTAATTAATTCAGTTTCTTACATTTTTTTAATTAAAGTTCAATTAATGTGTTATGTAATTAATATTCATTTTTAATCTTGCAGGAACTTCATTAGCAATGCTCAGAATTAAGAAAAAAAAATCGGTACAATCATCGTCTATCCTGTATTGGATTTGCACGGGCAGAGCACAATGAGGTGAGTGAAAAATTTAAGAAATTTAGTAATTTTAAGTTAATTTAATTAAACAGTTTTAATTTAATTTCACAAATTTTGTAATTTTTAGTTAATTTAATCAAACTTTTTTAATTTAATTTCACAAATTTAGTAATTTTTAGTTAATTTAATTAAACTATTTTAATTTAATTTAACAAATTTAATTTAATCACATACATTTAATTTATTTTGTAAACATGTAGAAGCTGAAATTGGGCACAAATGAACCACTTTCCCGAGATGCTCTATGGAAGTTGGGCTACGCGAATAAAGATGAAAAGTTTCTTACACCAGAAGCTGCTGCAGTTGCAAAACATATGGTATTAAATTTATTTTCTTATTTGCATATTTTATAATATTTTATTTATATTAAGTAACTATGCAATTTTAGCACTGATATTTTAATGTTTTATAAATTTGACAGGATGATTTACGGGAGAGAGTAGCTACTGGGGAGGTAACCATTGACTTGGGTTCCCCAACGATATACTGACCCAAGTGTTGGGTACTCCTGAGCACCAGGGTCAAGTAAGGGCGAAGGGTAAATTGGTGAGCCCTACTAAGTATTGGCACATTCCTCGACATAGAACCCAACAAACAAAAGAGATGGGTAGTGAAAAGGATGAGCGCATCAGACAACTATCCGAGGTCATTCGCCACCTCCAAGAGAGTAATACGTTGTTATCTGCATAGCTGGCAAGGACACATAATGACTTTGTGGCTAACCCTAATATGGATTTCATGACTGATCAGTATATGAACAACACCTGGGTTGCCACTAATATTCCTGAGGAGGCGCACCATCTTAGTAATCCTCCAGCTCTAGTACATCCCATGACACATGAGGAGGTAAACTTTTGTAAGATTGTTGTTTAATAAACATTTAATATATTGATTGTTATTTAATTAAAAATTTAATCAATTTATTTTGCAGAATCTAGAATGCAAGCTTACTATATGCATTAGAGATAATATAGTGGTTGCTGGATTGGTGTACCCTACGACCGATCTAGACACTGTTTGTCATGGGATACGATTATGGGAGCTTAATGTGCGAGTCAATGTTCAAGAGGCATTGGTCCCTAAAGTAGCCATACCTCTACCATTTTTTGACATTACATTGGTATGAGAAATTGTTGAGTCATTTTGTCCATGACCTAGATTTTTAGTCATTTTACCTGAAGAAAATGTAAATATTTATGTTTTATTTATTGATAATAATTAAGTTATTAATAATTGTTATTTATAATGTTTTTTTGAAATTTATATATTTGACCAGGTGGAGATATATGTACAAGCATCAAAAGGCAAGGCAATAGCTCATTCAAACCCGAATAGTACTCCCCATTCGGGTCATTCGCAGGCATCTTCACCGACCAATGAATGTTAACATCAATTAATCACCTCTGACCTGCCACCGAAGTTGAGATTAATAAATATAGTAGTTGCCACTGTCTTCAACCAACAAGAACTCATTCAACTTCAATTCAACCTGAGGAGGGGTATGATAGGCAATTCTCATCTTTGAATGCTGACACATGAGGATATCAACCAATTTTGTCAGATGTAGAACTTGGATGTTGATTGCGTCTTATTCTATATGAAGTAATGAGCATTAATACTTGAAGTTATAATTAATTTATTTTCGATTTAAAATTTTCTTAAATTGTACTTGACATAATATTTTTTTACAGTAAGTTATATCAACATAAAATCCGCACTGGAAAGATTCTGTTATATGCTTTATTGATCCACGTGTGGTGCAGAATGTTAGACCTGAAATGTTGGCATCCCAAGCCGAGTAATTGGTCAAACGGTGGAAAGATCAGCCCGACTTCTATAGGATATGGTTAATTCCATATCATTGTTGGTGCATTTTAATTATATGTGAAATTATTAATTTCTTAAATATATATATATATATAGTATATTATATATTTTTAATATTAACGTTTATTTTAGTGCTCATTGGACGCTTGGTGTCATGGACCCTTACCTGAGATATATTTGGTTTTTTGATTCCGCCAACACCAAAGCTAATGTTGATTTCAAGCGATTAATAAGCAAGTAAGTTAATTTAAAAAATTAGTAAGTTAATTTTAGTGATTAAATTTATTTTTAATAATTTTTTTATTTATAAAAATGATATATATATATATAGAGCTTGGACATTATGGAATGAGCCGAAAAGGCAAAGGTCGAAGAATAAATTAATTAGTTGGCGAGGCGGAAATGTAAAATCTATGAATTATTTATTTCATTAATGTTAAAGTCTTAGAAATTATGTATATTAATATTTTAAATTATTTTTTTGTAGGCACCATTGCAACCGACAAGTCATGAGTGTGCATATTATGTATGCATGATGATGAGAAAAATAATAAATGTCGATTCATCCGTACCACAGTCTCAATTACATAATATTGTAAGTATAATTTTAGCAAAACTGTAAATTTATATATAATATTATATTTACTAATGCATTAATATTATTTGTTTGATTTTTATGTACAATTTAAAAATTGTGTTTGGGTACAAGACTTCGTGGATGAATTTAGAGAGAATTGTGCTGAATATTTTATTGAAGAAGTTTTAAACCTTTTAAATTTGTTAATGCAGTATGATTAGTTCAGTTTAATTATTAATTATATATAAAAAATTTGTAATTGTTATTGTTATTGTGTAATTAGTATTGTATTTTGTAATTTTATTTTAATTAGAATTGTTTATATTTTTGTATAATTTAATATAATCAATTTATTATTACTGTTTTTTATATTAATTATTATTTTATTAATTGAAAAGATATTATTCATTAAAATATTTATATTAAATAAATATATTTAATATATAAAAGCCGAAATATATATATATATATTTATATACATAAATATATAATATAGACGACGGTGTAAAATCTACCACGTGGCCAAGTTGATATATATCAACGATGTGCTGATGGTTGGAACCGTCTATATATGATATATAGGCGACGGTTCATTGTATTGACCGTTGTCTATAATCAGCATATACTATGGTTTTTAATAGAAACCGTCGTCTATGTATTTGCCGCGTGGCGACCACGTTGCTTCAACATAGTTTTAAACGACGGTGTGGTCCGTCTAGTAAAGTTTTAGACGTCGGTTTTGAACCATTGTCTATATTTTATGACTATCGACGACGCATCATTAGACGACGGTTTGTGTCTGTCGTGTAAACACTTAAAACATCGATTTTTCACCGTCGTTTTTTACCCTATTTTCTAATAGTGAATGTTCCATGCATGTTCGTAAAACTATATATGAAATTAAATTTACTTACTATCAGTATATCACTTTTCTCCATTTATTTTTAGTCTAATGTGATCTGTACAAACCATATGGTAAATCCATCATGATCGAAATTATTATTTATCATATGACACAATTATAAGTAGGTGGTGATCATCATGGGTGTAATTAATTAGTTTTTACCTTTAGCAATAAATAATAATAATAATAATAATAATAATAATAATTAGTTTTTACACTGGCTAGCTATAGTTCTTTTTTGTACTACTATATGTTGAAATTAAATAAACATATTATGAGATAATATACATAAATGCAGTGGATAAATTATTATCTCATTCAATTTTCATATTATTCAAATAGCACGTATCAACATACTGTTCATCATAGTCTGCCATTGATTCCCAATTAATATAGAGCCTACAAAACAATAAACATATTATAGAGACCACTATAAAACCAATCTTCTCAACCCTCTGCTCTTTCTCATTAAGTTAAAAATAATATATCTAAAACAATGGCCCTCATCTCATATTTATAACCCACACAAAATAATAATATAAATAATAATAATAATATATAAAAATAGAGATCAGTCCAAATTCTAATAGGGTTCCACTGAGAAAGAGACATCAGATTCATTTGGTCTAATAAACCCACCAAAAAATAAAAAGAGAGTGATTTCAATGGGCCTCATTACTATAAATTAAACAATGTGTCCAATCCCATTATTGGAAACATCAAAGCTCACAGTAAACGAGTCTACTTAATTATGCCAGTCCACATAATTATTCTAACACTATATACATGCATTGATGAATAAAATAATTAATTATTTTAAAGTTAACTGTGTTTTGATGCCTACCTTAAGCTCTTTGATGTTTCATTTTGTTGCAATGAATTATATTTTTTTACTTTTGGCTCATAAGATATGAAAGCTATTTATTGATATTAAACTGTACTAAATTTTAAATTATAAAATATTCAAATGTAAAATTTTAAATTTTAAAAATTTATTTTTCTGTGTATTCTAGTTTAAATTTTTTTAGAGTTTGATACCAGTTACGTAAACTGCACCAAATTTATTTATTTAAAAAAAAAAAGTACCAAAATGCAAAGTTTTAATAGTTTAATTATTTTACATTTTAATACATTCTAATTTGAAAGTTAAAACCATTTAATACTAGTCATATTAGACGGATGTTAAATCCTATAGTCAAAAATTATTATTTATTTACTATTTTAATATAGAAAAATGTCCTTTTTATTTGTCTCTTTGAGGGGTCTGGTCGGATTTACCGAGGGAGAGCAAGCTACCAGTTGAGTGAAGTACTTCTGGCGGACTTAAATATGTCAAAGGAAAAAAAAAAAACGATATGTATGAGAGGGAAGGTTAACTTTAGTGTAAAATTAACTTTGTTAATCTGGTTCCTAACTAAAAACTCCCAAAGCGCAGTTTCCAGAATATGCTTCTTAACAACAAAAACAAATTTTATATTCATCAAAAAATAGTTAATAAATTTTATTATATACATGAAGGGAAAGGTGTCGGTTTTCAAACAAGGCCTAGTGATCTTCTGAGTTAAAGAGGGATTCTTCTTCATTGTATTACTCATTCTTTTCTCCTTGAATTTTCTTTTTGGTGAATTTTTCTCCTTGAATTTTCGAATATTCAATTGAAGGAAGAGTGCATTGCAAGTAATTAATATATAGAATGCTCCTTAATTTTTTTTTTATTCCCTGTATAATTTAATACTTAAAAGTAGGAGAATGTTTTGCAAGTAAAGTATGGCGAATCTTTGAACAATTAATTTTCAAGCCAAACTGCTCGTACATATCACTGCCGTATGAATTAATCAGCTTAATTTTTACATTTTACATTTTACTTGTTTATACCATTAATTCTGCATTACCAATGGTGGTATTCTTGTGGAGTTGTAGGAGCCTAGGAGGCATCAGTGACGGTGAATTTGAGATCTTAAGTAAGATGATGAGCCCAAAGATGGTGGTCCAACTAAGATCAGCCCAATAGGCAATGTGTGAGCGGACGTTATTTTCCATGCGGGGGGTAAAAAAGACATACAGACTTCTTGCTCTTTCTTTTCCTTTTTATTTTATTTTTTTGAAACGTATACCTGTTGGTCTTTGAAGCCAGAGAAATCTCCTTGTATAGTCGTCTGTAACAATCATATATTGACCAACATCAGAAAATCCTATTACAGCCAAACTGGAACTTCTTTCTGTGAAAGTTGTGAAGATTGATGGTGTCCAATCCATCAACATGGCATCTCATTTTGACTCTCTGGCATATCGAGTAAAAACAAAATGAATTTATTTATTCAACTTCCTACTGGCTAACTTGCAGGTAATATATAGTTCCTTTTAAAAGTAACGTGTTTTTACTAAGAATTTGACATCATGGTTCCGCAATATTGAAATACTAAATTTTTAAACTAGAGCTGAGAAGCCTTGGATACACAGGAACGAAAAACACATCTAAGCAGTGTCTAATAAGAATACAAGCATGTGCAATTTATAGTATTTAAAAGACTAACTTGATTTTATACATTTAACTATTTATTTGAGGAAAGTCTCAGAATCATTTCATCTATCATCGTGCACCAGTTCCGCAGGGCAGTTAGTTCTAATCTTTCACACCATCATCGAATTCTTTCCAGCCTTCCTTGCCTTAAGTCTTGAGTTTTCACAGTTCCATCTATCCTCAATATGCTGCACCAAAAGTTCTCTGATTAAGTATAGGAATGTAGCATCTTGGGAAAAGTAAAAAGCATATGAAAAGGGCAAATCAGGGCGAGAAATATGAAAATGCACTTGTCTCTCTTTGTATCATAAAGGGCAACTCAAATTCCTTCTGAACACCCTCAGTTTCTCTTTAGCTTTGGATGCCTTGGATTGAACTTTCATCTTCTTTTCCTCAAAATGCTGCTGCAAAATGAACAGAAAAACAATTGGAATTTATAAAATGCAGAATAATAAAAGGGCTTTATAGCGATGGAACTAATTGATTGATCTAGTTGCACAATTATAAGGGTACCTGTTGTTTACGTTTCCTCTCTAGCTCTGCCTGTTTAAAGGAACTCGTTAGTTTTCACAAATTACAAGCAATATTAGCAATATAAAACCTTTCAGCTCATTAAAAATATTGCTGTGTTTACCAGAGCCTGTTTAAGGTGTGCATTCTCCTCTCTCAATTGGTTCAGTTCTGCTTCTAGTTCAACTGTGTATGCCTGTAAAATCATAGCAATAACTTACATTACATTTATATATATATATATATATATATTTCCACAAGTTGTTCTGTTTTAGGAATATATTCAACATTTGAAAGCAACTATGTATATTATGGTGTCCCTTATTATAGATTTCCACAAGTTTGTTCTGCTTAATCAATGTTCCATTTGTTTAAATCTTCATTAGTGATCTTTAATAATCGAGTTCCTTTTTTGGTTTTTTCTGCACAGAAACCAATCGTTTTCCAACCATTAATTCGGTTCTTACCTTCCTCTGCTGCATCAGTTCAAGGATTATAAACTGTGAAAGCGTGCTTACCTGTTTTCTGGCTCTAGATCTGGCCGCTGACTCTCTGTTCTTAATCATCCTCCTCTGCCTTCTCTCCACCACTTTTTCCACCGGACCATCCATAATCCTCTTCCTTCCTCGCAGTGCACCCATATCCAACCCAAATTGACTCACCGAGTTATCAACCTGACTCGCGCACATTCCATCCGACGACACAGGACTTACAGGAGCCGCCAATCCCAAGGGCTGCGCCGCCGGATACCCACCGCAGCCCACCACTCTCCCACCGTAGCAAACCGCCGGCGGCGGATACGCCCCGTTGCAAGTACCATTATTCGCTGCATAACCCGATGACTCTCCGACGGCCGTACTCCCCGGCGGCAATGTTTGGTAAGCGGGAACACCGCCGCAGGGGGAGGATGCACCGGCGGTGCCGTCCATCCCCATTGCGGGTCTGTTAGCGAAGGTGGGTCCCACAGCGGGGTTGTTGCCGTGGTACATGCCGTACTGCTGCTGCTGCTGACCCGATTCCCGAACTACCCCTGCTTTGACCAAGAAGTCTTCCAAAGTCATCTCTCCGAATGTAGGCTGACGAGGGGCAGAGTCGGGATTCTGAAAGCTATCGTTGCTGTTCTTGCTGCGCTGCTGCTGAACCCGTTGTCCTTTGCGTATTTCAGACCAAACCTCGTCCACTGTTTTCCTACAGAGCGGTGCGGGAAGCGTGAGCGAGCCTTGCCTTGCCAGGCTCGGTTGCTTGGCTACGATCCCTTTGTCCGTGGACACGTGGCTCAAAGACAAATCCGCACTGTTACTGTTATTGTTACTGGTGTTGATGGCTTGGTTTTCTTCAGCGTTCCAAATGCTGACCAGGAACTCATCCATGTTCATAGACCCAAAATTCTTGCCGCTCTCGCAGAGTGTGTGCTGGAACTCGTCCAGAGTCAGAGAGTATATCGACGATTGCCTTCCCAGCGAAGAAATCGGGTGGTTTTTCGGCTGTTGGTCGTATTGCATTGGCGATTCAACTTCTGCTTGGGACATGTTTTCTGCCTCCGGAACCACCATTTTTGGGCCTAAATCTAATTGAAACATATATTATTGTTGCCGACTAGTATAATGCTTTACGTAATTCGTTCACAGAAAACGAAAATAGAATCATTTATCACCTCTAGCAATATATAGCATTAATTACCTTGAGAGCTAGGAGTGGCACAGCAAGGTACAATCACAAGGATGTGCAGCTTAGAAGTAGGACGGTCGAGTCTGTACCTTTTTACCACTCTGCCACCAAAAATAATGATGCTGGAAATCATAATTTCATAGAAAACGCACCCAATTTTTATGTCCTTAAGTACAAGCTTTACATTTTTTTTTTTTCATGCATCATAAAATTGAATACGTTCGAGAACAGTAACCAAAAGGCATTTCCTAAAAACACGTTACCCATTTGGACATTTACATCTTTAACGGGGTTCTAATATATATGTTACTCCAAGAATATATACCACCTATAGAAATTAGAAAGTGACCCATTTGACTTTTCTTGGTTCCAATGGTTGGGATAGATTTATAGGCTCATGAGTTCAAATAACGTAACTTTTCTTTTTTTAATATATACATGAATTTGGCTAAGACCCTCCAATCAAAACCAAGAAAATAATATTGGGAATATGTCGATGCACGGTGTCGTATGGTGTGGAGCACCGTACAAACTCCATAATCGTTAATCAAACCATTGAATGTTTTGATTAAAAAAAAAAATTAAATGTTCAGAAGTAGAAATTTCATTTTTAACAACAAAACAAAACATAACATGGATGAATAATTAAACTTGTTGACATACATGGCTATAAAAAGGGACAGATCAATATTCTCCAACAAGCCAACCAGAAAAAATAAAAAATAAACACCTAATATCTGCAATAAATATTTATTTCCCAAACCGGAATAGATTGTAGCTGGGGTTACACTGAAAAGCAAGGGAATCTTTCCTTTTTTAGCGTGCTATTTAGCGGTCAGATTATTTAATTGCAAAAAGTGAAACTAACGGAAAGAAAAGTAAAAAATATTTAGATATAATAATAAGAATTATAATAATAATAGTATGGAAAAAGAAAAAAGTTGTATTATTAGCTAGCACTGCCAAGTTATTTTACTTGTAAAAAAATTCATAACCTGATCATATACCAAAACCAGCAATGAAAAGAAGTTTGCTTGAACTTATAATATATTACAATTTCCTTATTTCAATGACAATGCAAAATTAATGATAAACAAACCAAACTCAGATCTGAAACCCAGCACACACACACACAAAACACATGAATTCAGAAAATAATTAAGATATGATCTGCAAAACTTTACAAGAATAGGTGATCAGATAGAGCAATGACAAAATACCTGCTTCTGCAACCTAAAGTTGCACAGCCGAAATGGTAGGAACTCCAATACACTATTGTGTATTTTGGTAAAGATATATAAGGAAGCCAACCTTTTTAAAGCACCATTAATGAAGTTTTGTCAAGCTTCGGAGAGAGAGAGAGAGAGATAGAGAGAGAAGTTCAGGAAGAAGGGTTTTAGTATTACTAATTAATTATATGTGTGTGGAGTGAGGAGTGAGGAAAGCTGATACAATATACATAGGGTTGTCCTGAGAAGGAGGAGTGAGTGACCTGCAATTTTCTGAGTTCGCGACAACACACACACACACTCTCTCTCTCTAGCTCTCTCTATCTCCTCCGGCGATGTGCGAGGGCCCACACTAACGTACAAGTCAATCCCATTAAACCACAGTTCCCCATAAAAATAAAAATTCAAGCCTCACTCTCAGTCCCAAATTGGTTCATGCTCGGGTCCCTTCGACACGTGTGTGCCATGTGGCTTCACTACCTTTGCTTTGCTTTTCTGCATAACACGTGTGCTGCTCCTTCTTTCTTTCGCTATTTCTCCTGTGTATGCGCTCTCACGTCTCTTTCCCATCCCATCAACCGCATAAATTTATTTTCTTTACGTCCTCCTCATGATGTGATTACAAGTTTACAGCTTAAAACGAAAAATAAAATTACAACTAAGGCCCTCTGTTTCATTTTCTATTTTTATTTAAAAATAAATAAAGGATTTAAACTCCAAATTATTGTTCAAATAAATAATAATGTTCCGATTGGTTCTACGCCACTCATCATTTTGATATGGAATTATCGGAAACAATAGTAAACCATTTCATAATTTAAATTTGCAGATATTAAAATTATGATATTTTTCTATATTCAATTTTTAATAATAGAATCTGACTTCATCTCAAAAATCAATTTTATTTTACTTGATGTAATTTAATTGTTTATTAATATTTTAAATGAAGTAATATACTACCATCAATGGATAAGAATGGGAACATAAAAATAGGAGCGATGGATTCCATAAACTATATTAATCATATGTTTGGTATATAAGATAGAACCGTAGAGAAACACTCTTTGAAATTTGCGAGTCATACAAAGCATTTTAAATCTTGGAAACAATGTGAGTAGTACATGCAACTGCCTCCCGGTTCAGGCATCTAGACAACTTGTTGTAAAGCTTCTGGAGAAATTTGGCCGATTTGTTAAATAAGGTTGTTTGGAGTATATTTGGTGGCAGCTGTTTTTTGGATCTGGTTTTGTATGCTTCTGCTCCTGTTATCTACCCCTTTGCTGCTCACCCGAAACGAAAATATGCCTCATTTTTTTTTTCTATTTTAATTCCTTTCGTTAAATTACGAATTTATTATATTTTTTAAGGTTTTTTTATTTATATATAAAGTGACAATCAAGTTTTTCTTTGTATGATCAATTTCTATTAATTTAGAAATATTTCAATTAGTTAGTTTTGATTCAAATATAGATATATAGATATTCACTATTGCATTTCTTATTGAAAAATCATATCAAATATATTTATATATAGGATTTTTGCATGGATGTCTCCTTGTAGAATAAAATAAATTTTCATGCCTACTTTAAACTTAAAAGACCTATTAGATTTCTTTATTATTTACTGTGGGTACCAACTTTCTTTGCATCTAAAACTCAATAATTTATTAATATTCTCTCTTTCCGTAGCCAAAAGCCATTATTTTACTGTAATTTTTGTAAATTCACTTGTGTTTTGACAACCATTTTTAATTTTCTATAAATCTAGTTTTCAAAAACCACAAAAGCAACTCATTTTTTACCCCATTTTCATATTTTTTTGAAGGTTTTAAGAACATCAAATGCAACTTCAATATCTTCATAGGCAATTTAAAAATTTTTTTTTTTAGCTACAATCATGTTTAAAGATATATAAATTTGTATATGTATGTGTTTTCTGTATATTTTGAAGTTTATTCAAAATAAAAAATTAAAATTAAAAAAATGAAAAAAAAAANTAAAATTAAAAAAAAAAACACTAAAAAACCAATCAAAGCCACACTTCTCCCTTAGAAAGGGTCGTGTAGATTAGTGAGAGAGGGGTGTGTTTCTAAAACACTCATATTTTACTAAAACATATTTCTTTTACTAAAGACGGTGTGTTTTAGTCAGGAATGGATGCATATTTTAAAATACCTCTTCCTCACTAAAACATCCTTCATTTACTAAAGGCAATGTGTGTGTAAATCAATATTTTATTTTTTCTAATTCTTCCATATATCTTCATGGAGACAGATTTGATGGAAAATTATTCCAAAACCATTAAAATAGGGAAAATTCATTAAAAAAAAATATAAACACATATAATAAATATAATAATTAAAAGATAAAAANCATTAAAAAAAATATAAACACATATAATAAATATAATAATTAAAAGATAAAAAAATAGATATGGTAGTGAAGATATAGGGGAGGGGTTTTGATGGTAAAGAGAGAAAAGAGATCTCTAAGTAAGTTACAATCTACTAGCCCACCCAACAAGTTTTACACTGCAATTACATAGGACGGTGTGGATTCATATAAAAAGTGCGAGGATGGTGTCGTCTTCAATTTCAGACTTTCTTTGTCTCTTTTTTTCTCCTTTTTTTCTCAATTCAGTAAATTTGAAAGAACTAATATAGCATACATATAAATTAATACATACTTTTATATTGTTTTAAATAAAAAATATGCAAATTATTTGGTTAGAATTTGAAGTTGGAGTTAGGTTTAATACATGTATTAAATTAGAAAGAGGCAAAATTAATAAAATGAATATGTGGCTGAGGTAGATGGCATAAATAGCTAAATAAAAAAGGGTAGATATGAATAGTTAAATAAAAAATAAAAAACATAGTTAATTTGGTAGTGAAGTAACCATCTATACAAAAAATTTAATTTTTAAATATTTTAAATGTATCTAAGATATAAACTTAGGCTTGGGGGCCTATGGGCTGAAGCCCAAAACAGATCCAGAAAAATGCCTTCGGGCTGATGCTGAAATAAGGATATTAGCCCAAAACAACCAAAATTACCATAAAATTTTCTCTCTATGTAACGACACACTCATTAGTTCATTCTCTTACCACTAATTGATTGCACATATCTAAAACGTGTCTTGAAGAAACTTGTTTATAAGGAAACCAAGCTGGACTCCATCTCAGCTTGTAAATTGCCACACACACAAAAATAAATAAAATAAATATAAATAAACAAATAGAGGAAGAAAATTAAGGAGTTATTTGTCATCAATATGCAATTAATTAACCTTTTCATACGATGGGAGTTGAACCTCATTCTCATTCTACATTGTTTACATATAAGAAGAATTCGATCGAGAATAAATTAATTGAATCAGAATGAGATTCTTATTCCAGCCCTAGCCAGCTATCTTTATTATATATATAACATTATTTTGTATAAATAATAGTCTAGTTTTATTGTTGAAACAAGTTTGGCCCTATAAAACATTCCTTTATCTAATTTAATCACACTCATTGCTCAAACCTAGTATAAAGTAAACATTCCTACATAAAAATTCAATCATTTTTTTGCAAGTCCCCGCTCCTTTTTGCTTTCAATTTCAATTTGTATGCAGCCAAGTGTCCCAAGTAATCATAATACCCCAACTATTTAATAGAAGTTCTGCTACAAATTGTTCATTTTTTTAGTTTGGTATGTCTTGTGGTGGTGGTGCCCAATCTAGACCCAAAAAAGGCCAATCGAGGGAAGAGGTGGCAAAACTTCTTCTAACTTGGATCGACCCTCCAAAAGTTCAAAAAGAGAATCTTAACAAAAAAGTAATAAATTAACTTTTCGCCAAAAAAAAAAAATACATGTACATATCTTCTTGTGACATGACAAGTTAAAAAATGTGTGTAATATTCAATATGAATGTTGGATCATCTAGAAAAACTGTAAAAAAAATTCCATACGATTACTGGTTCAGCCCTTCTTTCTAATGATATGGGGGGAAAAAAAATTACTCTTTCTTTTTTCTTTGCAACCCACCATTGAATATACCAATTATTACATTCCCAATAGGTGGACTTCATCATTGTTCCACAGCCCTCTTCCCTTCACTCGCAAGCAATTGGATATATCACAAGAAAATAACCATATTATTCGTTGCTTTAGAAATGCCAAAAAAAAAAAAATTGGTTTCAAGGAAATGTATCTTAACCATAAAGATCAAATTACATGTGTTTCTTGAAATGTAGCAATCACAATTATGGTTGTGATCCGTGTGTTGTTCATATTCTACATTAGGGTGTGGGATTTGCAATTTACTTTTTCCGTAATTATTGATAAAGTAGCACGCAGATTGTACATATATATTGTGGCAGGGGAAACATTATTAGTAGGTCCAATTTGGATAATTATTCTTTTGGCACTTGCATAATACATGCCTTAAATCCTGCAAAATTATATTTGTACTGTAAAGTGTAATAATTTAAAAGAGAGCGTATTTCATTAATTAAACCAAAACCAGGGGCATATGTTTGAAAATTGAAAATTTCCTTGAAGCTATTTAGTTCTATAAAACCCCATGTAAACCCATGCAATGCAAGCATTCCAAGTTGCAATCCTCATACAAAAGATTAGAGCAGCTGAGAAAAATGTCTCAAAATCTGAGTGTTTTGCTGGTTATAAATTTCCTCCTCCAATATTCTTCTATAACATTTGCTTCAGACCCTGATCCAATTCAAGATTTTTGCATACCAAACCCAAAGTTCGGTTCCATAAAAACAGCTCGCCTGGCCATCCTTCCGTGCAAGAATTCATGGGAGGCAACCACCGACGACTTCATCTTCGCCGGCATGAAGATTTCCGGCAACTTCTCCGACACCGGCCTCGCTATAATCTCCGTGAACCCAGTTCTGTTTCCGGGGATTAACACACTTGGCATGTCATTTGTTCGAGCTGACCTGAAAGTCGGAGGCATAAATCCACCGCATTTCCATCCCAGAGCAACAGAAATTGCATATGTAGTGCAAGGGAGTGTTTATTCGGGTTTTGTGGATTCGACGAACCGGGTTTTCGCCAGGATCTTAGAGCAAGGAGAGGTAATGGTGTATCCCCGAGGTCTAATGCACTTCCAAATGAATGTTGGGAAAAAACCTGCTACAATTTTTGGAAGTTTCAACAGCCAAAATCCAGGATTGCAGAAAATCCCATCTGCCATTTTTGGATCTGGAATTAATGATGAGCTTTTGGAGAAGGCATTTGGGTTGAGTCCTAAGCAGATTGATACGATGAGAAGAAGGTTTGAACCTAAAAAGCAGAGGTAGGGAGTGAGTGTGAAAGGTGTTTCGACCTTTTAAGTTTCATTTTGTTGTCTTCAATTTCTTTAAAAGTGCTAGAGGTTTTGGAATTGGCTCATTAAATTCCTTAGAAGAAATTATGGGTGTTTATTTATATGTACCAATTAAGCATGTACTCCAAAATTGGTCAAAGTTGCAGTGTCTTTTTTTTCGTTTTTTTTTTTCATGAGGTTATATTGCAGAAGTAACACTTAAAAACACTTTTTCTTTTTGGATGCATTCCAACACCACCATCTGGATTGATGGGTTATCCCATTGACAGTAATTTTAATCATCCTCCCACCAAGTTTCACTCTCGTTTCTTTATTTTTATTCAAGATGAATTCTACATAAATAATTGCGGAAATAACTTTTTTTCTTTCTTCAGAAGGTCCACTGAATAATGACGAAATAGTACCTCTAAATGATATAGGACAAGTGGACAACCAACATATAGACAGTAACGGTACCATAATTCCAAAATACATGTAGCAGATGCATTAACCAGATAACCCATCCTGAAACTGGAGGAGTCTCCTCTATTTCAGCACATCCACCAGATCTCATATAGATCATATGCTTACTAGACTGCATGACCGTCAAAGTGTAAAAAATAAATAAATATATATATATATATAGTACTGGCTAGGGCTCAAAAGCTGTTTCCTCAAATTCAAACCAAACAAAGCCTATGATTTCTCATATAACTGTTTATGAGAAAACTACTGGCTACAGCATTTATCATACATTGAAATCATCAGAAAGAAATTCCAAATCACCAGATGCCCAGAAAATTAGCTGAATGATGAAACTGATTCCTAAACAGAAAGTTATTCCTTCTTGATTAAAAGATCCTCAATGAGAGTATCGGCAAACCCCTTGGAAAAGGGGAAAAAGTGTCCTGCACCAGGTAGCTCGTGATAGCGAATCCATGGGAGTTGTTGTGCAATGTGGCGTTGTAATGTAACAGGTACAAGCCTATCTTCATCCCCTTGCCACAGGTGGACAGAGCCTTCATTGTTTGGAAAAGGATTTTCCAGTTCCAGAGGGCTGAATTCCCAGGTCCCAAATCCAACAATCAAGTCACGATGGACAGATTCAGATTCACCTTGTTGTCTTGCTTGTCCCTAAGTAAGCGACATTGTAAAGCAGTTACTAATTTTATATTGAAAGAGGAATATAAATCTGTAGTGAACGCAATAACATAAAGCTTTTCTCTTTCTATATATTGAAGAATCAACTAGATGACTTTGCCAAGCATGCTCAAAGCTAAGCAGCTAAAAGGACATTATATAGGGCAATACATTATGTCAATCACAGAAATAAGCACATCATTTCACAAGAGGCAACCTTTTCAATTGAAGAAAGGTTCTAAAGGCTCCACCACTGTTATGAGACCAAGAGTCTGGAGCTAAAATTGTAAGTCGAAAAGCTTAAAAAAACTTACCAAAGAGTATTAAAAGGGATATCAATTCAGACATATGCCATAAATATATGCAGATATAAGATCTTCCAATCCCTATTCTAAACAAAGCTTTCAACGCATTGCATTCATGTAACTTTGAGCTACGTTGTATATTTTTAATATTTATACAATGGCAACCAATTTTTGAAGTTTTCAAAATAGAAATATGCTTAGTATTTTCTCTGCCTCTTATCGGATCATATGCTGATATTAAAATAAAAACTAATAAAATTTAAGCATCAGACTGAGTCTCTTATTTCAAGACATCTCTTGCAGACAAATTTTGCAACACCACTATTAACAATCTCTGGCTAGTTTATAAAATGGATAAATTAAACAAAAGTTACAAATAAGTAAAAGATTATATGCAGATCACCTTATTATTCTCTAAAGCACTTCTATTTCAAAGCATATAATCGTTTATTGTTTCTTTAGTGAAAAGAAGTATAGTGCATAGCTTTATAAGAAATGTTAGGTACATACCACGTGTGTCTTTCTTGACATACTTAATGAAGTAATCAATTCTTTGTCTTGATGAGAAAGAATATTGGAACTGTTAGCCAGAACACTAGCGGAGGGGAACAACTTCTGGGTGTTCCACCAGTATGTGAGCCATGGTACATGGTGAACAACACGAAGTGTCCACCGATCATTCCAAGGTTGTTGATGGTAGGCTTCCTTAGAAAGATTTGAAGGAAAACCAGACCACCAATAATTTACAACTGGAACTAGTAGCACTGCGCCTGCCAACCTGTTAGCATCGCATACATCCCTCATATAAGCGTAAGGCATGAAAAGATCTCTCTCTCTCTCTCACCCCCTCTATTATGATAAAACATACCTGTGAGGGATGTACTTGAGGCAGCTCCAAACCGACTGCCCACCCATTGAAAGACCAATTACATAGAACTTGGGGCCCAGACCCAATTGATCAGCAAGCTCTTCTATATCATAAGCCATGGTCTTTTCAGTTCGCTCTGGATTAGGGTCACTTTCTCCGTAACCAGGTCTATCAAAGGACACTATATAGACACCCAAGTCTTCAATAACTTCCTGGATGAGCATGAGAAAGCCTTAAAATGATATTGGCTTTTAATAAAGAATTAGGAAAGATTGGAAATAATAGGACTTAAGTGAACCAAGGGATATATACCGGAGATAGACTTTTATCAAAAACGGTGTCATGCCTGCAACAATCAAAAGGATGGATAAAGACAATTTTATTCTTAGCAGTATCTTTTGGAACACCATGCTCTTTGTAGGCCAGATGTCTTCCATCTCTAAGTTTAATTCTTGGAGCTGTAACAGGAGGGCCATCCGGAGATCCGCAAATCTTGGGTGGAGGAGGTTGGATTGCTTGATATGCCCATGCAAAAAACCCAACAAACAAAACAACTAGTGCTTTCTTGAAAATTCCTGAAATTTTTTAGCTTTATTAAGAAACATGATCAGTGGATAAAATGAATAACTTTTATATGAAGTCTCTAAACAAAGATTGACCAACTTTTATCAAGTTCATGCATTGAGCAAAGTCACATTCAAAACATGCACACCCCGAATCATAACGGGTCTCTATGGCTGCTTCAAAATCCATTCCTCAATAAGGATATTGGCTTCTTAGAACTAACACAGCGGATTTTTCAGTCCAATATCATCAAAGAAAAATGTATCAATACCAATAGCACGATGTTGCATTTCACAGGTTCATCCATCAAAATTTAGAGATCGAATATACAGTAAGACAATAATATTAATAAATTCAATGCAGGGTATGGGATATACACTAATATAGCGAACTGGCCAGGCTCAAGCTTTCTTCTCAAATCTATTAACCCAGAGAATCGTCCATCAATATCCACTATCCGAAGAAAGACATCCTGTTATTCAACTTCTCGTATATTATAAATCCTATATTTCACGATCAAATGACAGATAAAGGAAACAAAAGATAATACTTCGAACCGCTGACACATGCATAAATCTGGAGATAAAAGATACGCCTCTTAAAGTCAATTCACTCTTTCCAATCAAATGTATCTTCATTTTGCATCAAACAGCGCAATTAGGTAAAAGCACGAAGCTGTTTCACTAAAATAATTTTGCTCCCAAAAAAAAAACAAACTATGCATAAATCAATGTATCAAACAAACAAACAATGAAAAGAAAGGATATTGTCTAGTAATAGTATGCCGTTTACAGAAGGAAACAACATCTTACGGCTCCGAAATTAGATTATTGATTTATAAGAAAACGAAAACGAAAACCCACCCAGCAAAGCCAAGAGACTGAGCGTTAACAAATCCTATAATCCTAGTATAGCAAAGATTTAACATTGACCTAGTTTCTTGGTCCCAAATCCGATGAACGACAATAGATTAAATAAAGAGAAAATCACCTGAAGGAAGTTGAAAGGAAGTGTTACTCTTGGCTCTTCTGGTGTGAGCTCTGGCTGATGCTGCTGATATCTTCCTATTCACTCCTCCCGCCATTTTGACCAACCAACAAAGATCTTCCACAAAATACAGGAAATGGGTTTAGAAAGAGAAACACATAGAAGAGAAAAAAAAGAGAGGAGAGAGATCGGATGGAAAGTTAATAATAATTTTACAAAAACATAGATTTAAATTATAATTTGGATAAAACTAAAAAAGTATAAATAAAATGTTCCCTTTAGAAAAAAAAATAAAATAAAATAAAATAAAAAACTGTTTTTGGGTGGGCTTGTATTATCTTNAAAATAAAAAATAAAAAACTGTTTTTGGGTGGGCTTGTATTATCTTTTAAGCTTGGTTGGGTTTAGTAGATAGTGATTCAGTATTCAAACAGGGTCAATGGGCCTCTGCGGGAACTTATCCAGAATGTAAAGCAGACGTTGGAAAGTTTGCACATTCAAGCAGCAGACCGGGAAAAGAAGACATTGAGATTGAAAAGGAAATTAATAAACAATTACGAAACACTTAAAAAAAAAATTCCAATTTTCTATAGCTTTATTTCTCTTTCTTTTTTCTTTTTTCTTTTTCCCCCTCGAAGTGTGTTTTTGCTCCCATGATAATATTAATTATATTCTAAAAGCATCCTCTTTATGTTTTTCTTTTTTCTATGTTTTTGCGAGATGCTAATCGAAGTAAAGATTGATAATTTATATATATATATAGAGAGAGATTTTTTAGGGTCTGAAAATTTCTGATTTTTTCATCCGGGACGGGTATTTAGTGGTTTTCAAATTCAGGGCAAAGTCGTTCATGAATACTTTTTCTACATAAATAAAAAAATCAAAAAGTTCTGGACCGGAAAAAAATCTGTTATATATATATATATTCTTATAGTTTCTTCTAATTACATATGTCCATGATTGTTTATGTAGATAAAGAACCAAAAATCGAAAGCAAAAAAAGTTATGACTTCCACAATAATGATCACCAACAAATAATATAACTCTTTATAGACTTTTGTCTAGAATTGTCTAAAAAAACGTCCCACTAAATTTGATAAGACATGTAAATTTTGCATAAACTTTTCATTGTTTTTTTTAAAATCCGGCACCAAAATATTAGAATTACAATAGACAAGAGAATTACTATACATATCTAAGTAGCTACCTCTCAAATTGGTGGAAAAAACAGGCTTCTAATAATGTGGGTAAAGAAAATACAATGATGNACATATTATATATCATAGATGGTTGCATTTCCATAAGAAAATCTAATTACCTCGAGTATATAACATCTATATATATATATATGGATATCATTCAGTGGCATATGCATAACAGAACTTTCTGAGTCATGAGTTCTGAGTTAATTTGCAGCATCTTGATCCGTGTGTTTTTATATATTTCTCCTGGTTAACTATACGAAGATGCACATACATACGATGATGAACTGTCTACTTTTCTGAATCATATGTAAATACATCTGAGATCTCAATCACAATCTTTTTATTTTTCTAGTTTGATCTGAATAGGCAAAAAGAAGGACAAAATTGACATGGTTATAAACAGAGATTAGCAAAGATAATACATATAATTTGTGAATAGTCAAGAGAGAATTAATAACAGGGTTTTTGATTTGAGTATGTGTACAGGATAGTGACGGACATACCAGGCACCACAGATGCCACATTTGGTAGGTCCACATACATATTCTGTTTCCAATATAGCTATGAGTAAAAGAAAAAGAAATTAATAAATCTCTGTGATTTTGAATATATAAAAACAGGAAGAGAAATGGTGAGCTATGAGATACCAAGGCCAAATATAGGGATCCACAGGTTTGTGTTTGTTCTATTCAAACAGAAAAAGAGACAATCAGTGAGCCCACCTTCGTCGAGGGATTGCTTTAGCACCCGTGATTTCGCTGCTCAAAACGATCTTGGCCTACCTGTCGCTGCTGTTTTCTTCAATGCTCAGAGAGAAACTGCCGCAAGAAGACGCTAGCTATATATATCTATATAGCAAAACAAATTACACCCATACATATATAATATATATGTATATATATTTAGCCCAAAATAAATAAATATATATATGAATAAATTAAAGTTGGGCTAGGGGGGTTAATATTGTTCTAAATAAGGCTTTTGAATATATATATATATATATATAGNTAAAAAAAAATTAAAAAAAAAAAGACTATATATATGCTTATAATATGGCAAGCGAAATGAAACAGTTTGATCCACTTAAAATATATGTACGTATTCGACAATATATATGAAGCAAAGGATCGGATATCGATATATATATATATGTATACTATATAGTATACATTAATTTTACTGTTGCTGATAAATAATATTATCAGTGTTTATATAAATAGATGATAATTAAGTTGATGGGCATCGATGAAAATAAATAAATAAATAAAAAGTGAGCAAGGGAATTTTTGGAGTCCACCTAAAACGGTGCAAACGTGAATATTGAGCAAAAGCAGTAGCAGAGTAGGAAATGAAAGAGATTCGTAGGAAACAGAAATAACATAATTAAGAAAGCAGAGTAGGAATTGAGCACGTGAGGTCCAGCGTGAGGATATACAGAAAAAGTGCTTTGGCTTCTGGTTATAGAAAATCCACGTCGTTTTCTTTTGCCAGTCTTGGAACTCACCTCTATTGAATCTCCTTTTAACTTTTGAAATGAAACCTCTCAGATATGACCTCTCGCCACTACCACGTCTCGCTAACATTTCTAATATTAATTGGTGGAGTTCCTTTATGCCCTGAGCCGCTTCTGAAAAGAATCTCATCAAAAATTGGCCTTAAAAAAGAAAATTCCTTTATATTAATTGAATACATGTTCGTGAAATTTCAATGCCACTCAAACCCAATATTACCTTAATTGCTAAAGTTGGTTTTCCTTTATCAGCCCTCTCTCTGAATGTTCAAGCAGAATCCTTTTAGAAATTTCTCTTCTGTTTTTGCTTTACATTTTTCTAAAGGACCTGAATTGACAACTTGCATTGCTCCGGACCCCACATGCAGTATATAACATCTGTTATGCTTTTTCTGGCTTCAGCATGGGAAAAAAAACAGCTGCTCTTGTTTTGAAAAAAACAAAATTTAATTAATTAATTTTTAGTATAATTAGGTGCACAGCCAATCAAAGAACCAATTCCAAGGGACCCAATTGAAAGATATTTGATTAATTAATGAGACTCTCACATTATCAATCACACTGACTAATATATATGATACGGTCCCCATAGAAAATTATATATACCACTAACCCTCTTTCTTTTTCCTTTTTTTTTTTTTTTTCTTTTTTTGGGTAATTAATAGACACTAGCCCTCTTCTTCTTCTTCTTCTTCTTCTTTTTTTCCCTCTTCTTGATGTGTCATAGAACACAGAGAAATTAAAACAGGAGGATATGGGAGAGTGGGGAACATATAGCTAATCAGTATAAATCATTTTTTTTTTTTTTTTTCTAGATTTCATACAATATATTATTATTCTATTCTTTTATATTCTTCATCTCCTTAAAGTTTAAAGTTTAAACCACATCAATCTAGATGATCATCTAAAGGTATAACTTGCAGTGCACTTCAAACACTATAAATACAGAGGCTTCTACTTCCATGCCTTAGTAGGAATTTTTAACTTCAATTCCCCTAGCTAGTCTTTCCTGTTTTTATATTCGTTCTTTTCCCCTCCAAAAGACTTCTTTTCCTTTTCCATTTCTCTTCTTTTAATCAATGGCAAGAATTTCAGAACCTCTAGTTGTTGGGAGAGTCATTGGCGATGTTCTTGATTCTTTCACTCCAGCCATAAAAATGTCTGTCACTTACAACACCAAGCAAGTCTGCAATGGCCATGAGCTCTTTCCTTCCACTGTCACCTCCAAACCTAGAGTTGAAATTCAAGGAGGTGATATGAGATCTTGTTTCACACTGGTACGTACGTCTCTCTTTTTATGTGTACAGGTTTCATATATCTTTTAATTTATCATCAATTCCTTCCTATGTTGATTTATCATCTTTAGATCTCTGAAAGGTTTTTAATATTTATGTTACTTTCTATACACGTGTTATATACTTGCTTGCAGATCATGACAGACCCAGATGTTCCTGGTCCTAGTGATCCTTATCTAAGGGAGCACCTGCACTGGTATGAATATATATATATAGAATGCACCAATATAACCACCAAACTAATATATAAATATATTTATATATATATGATAAAAACGATACACAAAAAATTCTCAGTTAATCATTTTGCAGCCTAGCTATACATATTATATATCATAGATGGTTGCATTTCCATAAGAAAATCTAATTACCTCGAGTATATAACATCTATATATATATATATGGATATCATTCAGTGGCATATGCATAACAGAACTTTCTGAGTCATGAGTTCTGAGTTAATTTGCAGCATCTTGATCCGTGTGTTTTTATATATTTCTCCTGGTTAACTATACGAAGATGCACATACATACGATGATGAACTGTCTACTTTTCTGAATCATATGTAAATACATCTGAGATCTCAATCACAATCTTTTTATTTTTCTAGTTTGATCTGAATAGGCAAAAAGAAGGACAAAATTGACATGGTTATAAACAGAGATTAGCAAAGATAATACATATAATTTGTGAATAGTCAAGAGAGAATTAATAACAGGGTTTTTGATTTGAGTATGTGTACAGGATAGTGACGGACATACCAGGCACCACAGATGCCACATTTGGTAGGTCCACATACATATTCTGTTTCCAATATAGCTATGAGTAAAAGAAAAAGAAATTAATAAATCTCTGTGATTTTGAATATATAAAAACAGGAAGAGAAATGGTGAGCTATGAGATACCAAGGCCAAATATAGGGATCCACAGGTTTGTGTTTGTTCTATTCAAACAGAAAAAGAGACAATCAGTGAGCCCACCTTCGTCGAGGGATTGCTTTAGCACCCGTGATTTCGCTGCTCAAAACGATCTTGGCCTACCTGTCGCTGCTGTTTTCTTCAATGCTCAGAGAGAAACTGCCGCAAGAAGACGCTAGCTATATATATCTATATAGCAAAACAAATTACACCCATACATATATAATATATATGTATATATATTTAGCCCAAAATAAATAAATATATATATGAATAAATTAAAGTTGGGCTAGGGGGGTTAATATTGTTCTAAATAAGGCTTTTGAATATATATATATATATATATAGGCTAGGCTTTTAGTCTGAATTTCGACATGTAATTTAGGAATAATATTATGCTAGCTGAAGAAACAAGCTCGGGCTTATCATCAGCTGCGCGAATCGCTCTATCTGTCTCTTATTTTGCTTTTTGTTATTATTTTCCATATATATCAAAAAAAGAAGTAAAGAGTAGTACTTACTGTCTGTCTGTCTTGTTTCTGTACCCTAACTATAATCTCTAGAGCCCCGTCTCTTAGTTTCAACTCGATCATCATAACTGGACACGTGGAATGGGCCAAGTTCACTTGTTCTATTTTAGGGTTGCAGAGTTCAAGGAGGAAAGATAATTTTGTACATAAAGGACATCACATCTCGAATTTAATCATTTCCATTTCTTTTCTTTTTAGTATGTCAGATTTTCCACAGGTTTTCACCATATTGTCCATGTCTATGTTCACCAAAAAATAATTGTCTATACATATAAATATATATTTGTCTTTTTAACTCTTTCTAGCTACCATGGTTTCCAACTTTTCATATATAGAACTTTATGTGTGTCCTCTAGAACATATAATTAAATATTTAATTTGTCTATGTATACATACATATACCGACCAACGATGCTAGTTTTACATATTGAAACCCTAATTAATCCCCATTGTTGTCTCTAAGGTTTAATTAATGTTGATAGTTAATCCTCCCTTTTTTTCTTCTTTTTTTTTGTTTTAAAAAAAATTCTAATATGATATGGAAGTATGAAACATTATGTATAGAAGATCTCCTGCATTGATGATTTCAAATATTAATTATTATTATTTTGATAATTAATATATATTTAATGTCGGTAATTAATCCTCCCTATTTTTTGGACGAAATTTTAATATGATATTGAACATATTGATATTTAAAGTACGAAAGATCTTCTGCACTGATGATTCCAGATATCAATTATTATTTTTCCAAAACTAAAATACGTTAACTAAGTGCTTGAAATTCAAGGTATATATGTCTATTTTTTTTGGCATAAGATATATATATATATATATATGTTTGTGTGTGTGTATATATGTACTTACGTATTCGATACACAGATAATTTTATTGTACCTCTTTTGTTTAAAGTGTCAATTAATGGTGATTAGCCATTAACAAAATAATCCAACCTACTTGCATACCTTTTTTATCAGAAAAAAATATACTTGCATGCATAAATTATTAATTTTCATAAGATATAAAAGCTAATTAATTGTAATTACATGCCTAGCTGAGGCAAGCTGGGACAATAGATAAATATTTAGATTAATTGCAATTTAATATTCTGAATTTTTAATGTTGCACAATATCAATTTTAAATTTTTTATTTAGTCAATTTAAACTTTAAAATTTTTAAATTTATACAATTTGAGCTATTAATTTTTTAAATTTGCCCAAATTAGTTAATTTTTACAGTTTGAATGGACAGATCATTAACATAATCACATAATTTTCTTTTTTTAATTTGAAGCAAATGAAAGCAAATCAGCAAGCTTCGAGTAACAAAACCATATTAGCTTTACAACTTGAATCAGTTAAAAAATACCACTCTGACATTGCAAATTAAAAAAAAAACACGGTTAACAATCTATTCACTAAACTCTTAAAATTAAACTAATTTGTACCAATTTAAAAAATTAAAAATCTAAATTATACAAATTAAAAAACAATAAAGCTTAAACTAATCAAATATAAAATTTAAACTAAAATTGCATAATTCTAAAAAAATTTAAATATTAAATTACAATTAATCTTAAATATTCCCATCAATAAATGAATATGCACCACATGACACTTTTGTTTCTTTTTATTTATTTATTTATTTATTTTTGAACGAAACATGTTGCTTTGTTCGGTCGCAGCTTTTTGTTTTTTATGTTTTGTTTTGTTCTTAATTTCTAATAAAAATCAAAGAAAACAGATTGTTTTTTTTTTTCTTTTAAAAAAAAAAAATTATGATACAAATCAAAACCGCTTGAAGTGGTTTCCAATTTTCAATTATTTGAATTTTTTCTTAAAGCAAAGTTTCTCCATCACTCTCAAAATGTTCAAAGACATGTACTAATGGGTAACATGTCCTAAAAACAATTAATACTGATATTTTTTTAATAACAATTAAAAAAGATATCAAACACTAAATGATCATTATCCTTGAAATGGGGGTATATATGGTAGTTCGAAGATGAACTGATTAACCGAGCCAATATATAATGAGGTGTATATAACATTTAGGATTTTTGCATTCATTTTTTATGAATTTTGCATTCATTTTTTATGAATTTTGCGTGCATTTCTAAACTGTCTCTTGCATTTCATATACATTTAATATGTATATACTTGCCTTTGCCTCTTCATGAAAACATTTTTCTTCAAGAAAAACTTATTTAGATTAAATTTAATACCAGCCCAACTTAAAAACACAAAATAATAACACATAATGAAACTTAAGTCTTAGTTTGACTCACTTCTTCTTCTTCTTCTTCTTCTTTTTTTTCTTCTTTTTTTATATATGATAAAAATTACGTCTAAGTTTCTTCTAAGAGGTAAATCTATTATCCTACACAACACGAAAACCAATATAATAACATATTTATTTTGGTGCTTTACTTGCCCAAAAAAAGACTGGGAATTGTGATGTCCATACAAACCTCTTAAAGAATTTATTGTTGAACCATAAGTAATTCATTTGGAGATTTAAAAAAAAAAAAATTCTCTCTGGTTTGTCTCCTTCGTACTCGTTTTCTCCGAAATTCATATTGAAGATTAAGCATTCGTGGATTGTCTTTTTAACTATTTATCCAAACTGAAACTAAGAGTCATTTAAAAAGCCTAAATTGAAACAATTGAAAATAGAGGCATCATTTTTAAATTGGAAACAAACTAGGAAGTTCAAAAGTTTAGTTAACCCTTTTTCCAAACGATTCCGCTCTTTGAGAATAGAAAAATTATCGCGAAAGATGTTAAAATATTGGGTTAATATCAATCACTTTTCCCAGGCTCAATTGTATTGATATCTCTTGTTTTAAAAGTTATCATCATACCTCCTGTTAAATTTTTAAAAATGATCATTATTTTTAATTATTATTTTATATATACGTCTTCGATTAAATATCATTCACATCTTTATACTAATTATATTTTTTTAAAAATTTAATGAGTTAAATTGTAATTAATATAAATCCCAATGTCTAGATAAAGTATACCCTATAACATTTTTTTGGCGGTTTTTTATTTGTTTTTGTTTTTTATTCTCTCTCTTTCGTACTATCAAAACACGTTTCGAGTTCCCAAGTAACCGAGTCTCTTCCCCTACTATTTTCAGAAGAAAATTTTGAACCGTCAAATCACAACTTTTTGGTTCTTTTTGTTTTTTTGTTTTGGCAAATTTCAAGTCCCAACTTTTAGTTGAACCGTCACACTGTTAAAGCATAGAAGCTCTTTATTTGGGTCAAAGTCAAAAACGGTAACTTATGGAAAATGATACGTGCAAAAATTTATATATATATATATATATTTTTTTTTTTTTGAAAAGAACTGCTACTAAACAAAAGAGCCAAAAAGGCCAAACAACCTAGCAGCTTGCAGCAGCAAGCTCGGCACTAAAAAAAGAAAATAGAGGGAAAGGAAGGCTTCCCACATTACAATTCTCAAAATGCAAATCCTTCTTAGCAGCTAAAGCAGACTTAGCAACAAAATCTGCAAGTCAATTTGCTTCTCTAGAGACATTGACGATGGACCACCTGTGCAGAGCAAACCTGCTACGAATCTCAACAAGCTCATTCCTGGTGGTCCACACCAGCGGCTCCCCAATCTGGCTAATTTGGTTCACCACTCAGGAGGCGTCACATCTCTACTCAAGATCCTCTTGCTTCTCTTTCTCCAGAAAATCCGAAGCCCGGTTGATAGCTGCATTGTCGACATCGACAATCCGAGCTGCAATAAAAAAGGAAGTCTTATCTAATGTCTTGGACCACCACGGCCAGCGCAGCCTTCCCATCTTTTTAGGCGGCATCAGTGTTCACTGTCCGTCTTCCGATGGGGCACCACCTAGTAAAAGTGTACAAAAAATTGACCAAGATAAAATCAAATCTAATTAGTTTGGATAAATTATTTTAGTGTAATTGGATTTGATCGATTTTGAATTTGTCATTTTGGTTTAGTTTTGACGTTAAAAACTGATAAAAATCGAACTGATTACCTTATAATTTTTATTTATTTATTTTTATGCAGCTCAGCAGGTATAAGATAATCAGTTATTTGTTTTGTTATTTTTTTTAATCATTTATGTGTTAGATTTTTAAAAAATATGTAATTTTGGCACAAAAAATAATTCAAATGACAAATATTCAATGTAAAAAAGTTCAAAAATTAAATTTTACAAAATTTAAAAAATTAAATAAAAGTTAAAGCCTGTTAAAGAAGTTATCAAATAATATCTTGGAAAGTTACGATATACTAGGACTGTTAAGCTAGATTAATTTAAGCCTTTATTTTTAGATAAATACTTGATAAATGTCCTATTATCTTTGGCTAACTAAGTGATCGGCCACCGGTGTTTTTGCTGTTTATATATCAATATCTCTTGTAATATCTTGCTATATAAATACCTCAGTTTAATGTCAATATAATTCATACTTTTTACCAATTTACTCTAAATTATTTTCACATGGTATCAGAGCTTCAGACTAACGTCACGGCCATAATTACCTCAACCTCAATTCCTGAATTAAATCAAATTACCTTACCAAACTATAACTTTCCCTTCAAATTATAACAAAATAACTACATCCTTTGGAAAGCCCAAATATATCCAGCTATTGTTGGCAATAATATGGAAGGTTTCGTTACTAGCTCTACTTTGCCCCCGCCTATTTTTATCAAAGAAGAAGGTAAGGATGATTCTAGCACATCCAAGCAAATTCCAAATCCAGAATTTCAACACTAGCATCAACTGGACCAGGCACTCCTCGGGTGGATTCGTTCTTCCATTTCACCAAATGTACAAATTTTGATAACAAAAGATAAAACCTGCTTTGAGTTATGGAATTCATTGGCTCGCCTGTTTGGAACACAGTCACATGCTAGACTAATGCAGCTGAGATTACAACTTCAATCAACTAGGAAAGAGGGTCTGACAATCACTGCATATTATACAAAAATAAAAGAAATAGTTGACAGTCTATCAATGGCAGGACATACGGTAAGCAGTGATGATTTTATTATGTATCTTTTACAATGTTTACCTTTTGAATATGATGCAATTGTGACAAATATCAACTCTCATCATCAATTCCTTGAAATTGAGGAAGTTCTCGCCTTGTTGTTAAGCCATGAGATACGAGTTCAAAATGCTGTAAGCAATTCTCTCCCATCTGCCCATATAGCTAACCGAAGCAATAGAAGGCAGGGACACAATCGAGACTTTGGCAACGAGAATCCGGACCTAACCATAGAGAATCTTTCTCACATGGTGAATATTCACGTGGTAGAAATAGATGGAGAGGGAGAGCAATAGGTGGCAATCAACAATACTGTCAGTTATGCAATCGTCCCGGTCACTCTGTTATTGATTGTTTCCACAAATTTGATAATGATTTTATTCCACCCATGAGTCAATCATCAGCTTACTACACATAACCAGAAATTGTGGGAACACCAAAATGGCTCATGGACAATGGAGCTTCAAACCACATCACTGCAAATCCCTCTAATTTACAACACAAACTGGAATATAGAGGCATGAAAAAACTGGTGATAAGAAATGGTCAAGGTTTGGACATACACAGTACAGGTTCTTCACTCATTAAAACTTCATCAAAAAATATTAAGTTAAATGAGATGCTACATGTTCCTTGCATTACAAATAATCTCTTGAGTATTGCAAAATTAACTGCTGATAATGATGTGATTATTGAATTTAACTCCAATTTTATTTTTGTGAAGGATCGACTTTTGAAGAGGATTCTGCTTAAGGATGGACTCTATCATATTTATTTTCCAACTATTAAATCTACTGCCAATTTAGGAATAAAAACCAATATGTTTCTGTTTCATTCTATGTTATCTAATATTTGGCACTTGCGTCTTGGACATCCGTCCAATTTTGTTATGAACATTATTGCTAAGAATTGTAAATAGATTGAGACTAATAAAGATAATTTTTATTCTGCTTGCCCTCTAGGAAAATTACATCGTGTATTTCCTCCTGAATCTCTATCAAAAAGTAAAGAGCCTTTAGAATTTATTTTTTCTGATGTATGGGGTCCTGCTCCTGTTATCTCTAATGAAGGATACAAGTATTATCTTTTATTTGAAGATGATTATTCTAGATTCTCTTGGATTTACCTTCTAAAATTAAAATCACAACTCAAAAATATTTTTATCCATTTTAAAATGATGGTTGAAAATCTTTTTTAACGAAAAATTAAAAAATTTCAACCGGATTGGGGAGGTGAATATAGACCACTTGCACCTCTCCTATTTGAATACGGAATTATTTTTCAACATCTTTGTCCTCACACCCATAATCAAAATGGTAAAATTGAAAGAAAACATAGACATATTACTGAAACAGCTTTAGCATTGCTTGCACACAGTAACATGCCTATGACAAACTGGTGGGATGCTTGCTCCACCGCATCTTTTTTAATTAACAGACTTCCAACCAATGTATTAAACAATAAATCACCTTTACAAAAATTATTTAAAAAAAAATTTGATTTTTTATTTTTAAAATGCTTTGGTTGCGAATGTTTTCCTTTTTTAAGACCTTAAAGAAAATAAGAATTTTCATATCATTCGTGACGATGTGTGTTTTTAGGATACAACATCATACATAAAGGATATAAATGTAAGAGTTTGATTTCTGAAAAAATATTTTTTAATATAATATTTAATGAAAATTGTTTTCCTTATAAAGATAATGCTGGGTACCACACATTGGAACAACTCATTCCCAATAACCCACCAATTAATCATTTCCAATTTTCATTCTTTTATCCCAACAATCAACCTGTGACCCCATCCACTGGGACTCCTTGCAGGCAATCTTCAAGTGATCCTTCACCACTACAAAGCGGAATCAATTCTAACAACTCATCAGAGTCACAATCAATTACTCAATATGCTTCATCTCAACCGAAAGCTCCTCCATCCCCAGCTGACGTGTCTTCACATAAAGAAAATTGGAGTCCTTCCTCTGGCACACTCCGGCATTGCCACATACACTCCAACAAAAGCCACATGACAAGTCATTATGAATCCACAAAGAATCCATAACCATCACCACCAGAACTAAATGTACATGTGGACCTTCCATTGGTGCAAGCGAAGTCTACACATCCCATGCAGACACGTTCTCGTTCAGGTATATACAAAAAGAAACTTTTTGCTTGTCAATCTTTATCCGATCTTGACATCACAGTACCAACTTCTGTTGCTCAAGCATTGAGTCACCCAAAGTGGAAAAAAGCTATGGAGGAGGAAATTGCGGCGTTGGAGAAAAATAGAACTTGGACATTAACTCCTGCAACCTCTACTATGAATGTTGTTGGTAATCGGTGGGTCTTTAAAATCAAGAAGAATCCTGATGGCTCCACAAATAGATACAAAGCTCGGCTTGTCACTAAGGGCTTCCATCAAAATCCAGGTGTGGATTTTAAAGAAACATTCAGCCCAGTAATTAATCCATGCACCATCCGTTTGGTTCTTGCTATTGCCGTTTCAAGAAATTGGCCAATAAGCCAGGTGGACATCAATAATGCGTTCTTAAATGGTACTCTCACTGAAACAATTTTCATGACTCAACCGGAAGGATTTGTCAATTCATTTGTGCCAACACATGTCTGTCATCTCCACAAATCACTCTATGGATTAAAACAAGCCCCTCGGGCTTGGTATGATAAACTGAAGGTGACATTGTGTTCTTGGGGTTTTAAAAGATCACAGCTAGATACTTCATTGTTCATTTTTCAAAGTAATATAGATGTGATATGAGCACTTGTTTATGTCGATAATATAATTATCACCGGTTCCAATATTCATCTCATCAACTGGTTTATCACACAACTCCATGATCAATTTTCATTGAAAGACCTTAAATCTCTCTCATTTTTTTTGGGCATAGAAGCTATTCGAAATTCATCAAGCCTCTATCTGACGCAAACAAAATACATTAAGAATCTTCTAGCTCAAATAGATATGGCTGAATGTAAGGTTTCTCCCACTCCAGCAAGCACATCCACACAACTAAGTAAAACAGGTGGACATCCTTTTCCTGATCCTTTTTTGTATAGGGTTACCATTGGTGCCCTCCAATATCTCCTTCTTACACGACCATAACTAAGCTTCATTGTCAACAAGTTAAGTCAGTTCATGCAAAGTCCCACAGATATTCACTGGTCTGCATGCAAACGAATTTTACGCTATCTTAAGGGCTCAATAAATCATGGACTGCATATGGCTCTATCCACCCATAGTACATTATCAAATTTACTAATGCGGATTGGGCATCCAATGTGGATGATAGACGCTCAACAAGTGGGTACTGTTTTTTCTTGGGTGAAAATCTAATACAGAGTCTGAGTATCGTGCGCTAGCTAATGGTGCTGCCGAACTTGCATGGATTCAAGCTCTATTAAAGGAGTTACAACTCAAATCAAAGGAATTACCTATTATATGGTGTGATAATCAAAATACAGGTAGTCTTGCTTTTAATCATGTCTTTCATTGACAGGACCCGCCCCGGAAATCCCTCCAGAATAACCGGAGAGGCCCCGCCTGAGGAAGATTCCACCAGAACCCCTCGGGGCAACCGACAGAATCCTCCTCCGAAAGGGGTAATAATCAAATAAACAAGTAAACAATAATGGGACGAATAGTAAATAAGATATGAACGAAAGTAGATAAAATAAGCACCACAATAAATTAACGAGTCATAATGAATAAATAAGAAACAATGTATGAAGTAGGTGGGAATGACAGAGCCACTAAGAGTGATAGACAAAAATATAAATGATACAGATCCATCAATGATACAGAATAAAGGAAACATGATTTATACATA
>QANX01004589.1:54907-107288 GCA_003254975.1 Ochetophila trinervis
GGTACCAAAATGTAGATCGTCGCACCAGCTTTCCAACGGTACCAAGAACGCTCCCTAACTCCACCGGAACAGTGAGATATGGCCGGCCAAAGGTGGTGTCGCGACTGTTCAAACTGTTCACGAGCTCTCGGTTTTGTTGCGATTTCCGGCGATCCAGGTGGTTTCACAGCGAACCACCGGTGGGGAAAGGAAGAGGAGATTGCTGGCTTCGATTTCCGGGTGGTGGTCGGCCAAGTCCGGCCACCGTGTGGCGGCTGTCGGCGTGCGAAAGTGGCGCGGTGAAGGTGGGGGATGGTCTCGGTGTGGCTGGAAAATTCCAGAATCTGGCCAAAATTTAAGGATGCAGACAGGGGCATTTTCGTCCTTTTAAGTCCAGTCTCAACCAAATTACCAAATTGCCACTCACACAAATTTAACTATAACTTCTCGGTTTTAACTCCGAATCGAGCGTGCTGCTAGTCTACGAACTCGTATCGACTAGCTCTACACAACGGTACCCCGGTCAAAACCATAGCACGCTCACACAAAAAGTCAACTCCGAGCCCACTAAAAGTCAAACTGGTCAAACTTGAAAATTTTATTATTTTTCTCGAAACGGGATGTTACATTCATAGTCGTACAAAACACATTGAAGTGGATGTTCATTTCATCCATGATCGTGTTTTGTTAAAGAAGCTTGCAGTTTGATTTGTGCCTGGTCAATATCAAGTAAAAAATGTCCTAACCAAAGTACTCTCAAGCACACGGTTCTTATATCTTAGAGACAAACTGAAAGTTTGCTCAACCCCATCCAGTTTGAGGGGGGATGTTAGAGAAGTTATCAAATAATATCTTGGGAAGTTATGACATACTAGACCTGTTAAGCTAGATTAATTTAAGCCTTTATCTTTAGATAAATACTTGATAAACATTCTATTATCCTTGGCTAACTAAGTGATCGACCATTGGTGTTTTTGCAGTTTATATATCAATATCTCTTGTAATATCTTGCTGTATAAATACCTCAGTTTAATGTCAATATAATTCATGCTTTTCACCAATTTACTCTAAGTTATTTTCACAAAGCCAAACCGATTAAACAAACTGATCAAATCTAATTACTAATTGGATTAGATTAGATTGAATTTGATATATAGATCGGATTGAAAAAAATAAAACCGATTACTAATTGGATCCGACTGGATAATTCCAAAATAGGTCGGTTTCGAACCGATGAACATCCTTACCACCTAGAACCCTTATTATCCTCTCCAATCAAAATCCTCTTGTTTCATGTCTTCCATCTCAAAGCGAACTCATCGACCATTCCTTCCATTTTTTTCACCGCATCGGCTAAATCTAACTTGCCTTCAAATAGGGTATTGTTCCTCAAAGACCATATGGCATAGAACAAGGAGGACAATATAACTGAGTGTAGTCTCATTTCCTCTTCCAACCCTTTCCTCAATCTGCCCTGAGGCTCCATCATCCACGGATAATGTCGAGGATACTAACACCAGCTTTACAATCTAATTTAATACCACACTTGCTGGCAAAATTGAACGCTCACGCAACTAGGCAATCTCTGAACAAATGAAACAGAGTTTCTTCTTCTTCCCCACATAGAGAGCAGACTAGATCTCCCAAGCCTAGATGGGAATGGAGCAAATGTTTTGTAGGAAGGGCATCAACTATGACTCTCCAGAAGAACAGGTTGAGCCTCTCATGAAGATGGGCTTTCCAAATGAGATCCCAAACCTATTCATTCCCCCACGAGGCACCCTCATCCATGCTAAGGGAATGACAACTCTTTACTAAGAAAATTCCATCCTGATTCCCGGTTCAGAATAGTTTATCTTGGGTTTCCAGTCGAGGCAACTCAATTCGTATCACTGCCTCCATCATATCAGTCTCATACAGTTGATTAAGCAAATCTTCCTTCCAACCATTATTTCCATCATTCATCAGGTCAGCCACACACAAAATACCATTCCCAGACCTACCTTCTTTTGGCTTTAAGACTTTCTCCGGGCTCTAAAGGATCTTTCCAAGAATCAATAGTCACCCCATTTCCCACTTTAAAAGCAAGCTCCAACTCGCACAATCGCCTGAGAGCACAGAATGCTTCGCCACTCGTACGAGGCCCCTGACTTCACTTTTTAGCCAAAAAGGGACCCGTTCTTCATATACTTCTTCCTCATCACTGAAGTCCAGAGGCTTTCCTCCTCACTAGCAATCTTCCACCACAATTTCCCTAAAAGAGATAGGTTAATATCCTCAAACCTCCAAAAGCCTAGCCCACATTATCTTTTGGTCCAGCAAAGCGAGCTACAAGATTTGATGGCAAAGACCTTCGTGGACCCTGCTTTAGCTCCCTACCAGAATCTTCTCACTATAGAGTTAAGATCATTGCAAACCCCTTTTAGAACTTTGAAGGTGGACATGGTGTAAACTGGAATAGCTTGTGCCACTGAATGGATCAGTGTTGCTTTCTCCGCTTTAGAAAGCAATTGGCTTCTCTATCCCTCCAATCTTCTAGAGAGTCTTTCTTTTAGCCTACCAAAATTTTCAATCTTGCTTCTTCCGAATATCAAGGAGTTGCCTAAATACTCTGCCCAATCTTTTATCTCTTTAGCCCCATAATCGTTTGTATTCTTTTCTAAATTCTTGGAGAACAAGATACTTGACTTATCAACATTCACCTGCTGTCCATACCAAGCACAATAGGATTTTAAGTAGATATCCAAAGCACGGGCATTCTTTACATTAGCCTAAGACTCCAGCAGAATGTCATCGACATATAGAATGTGGGTAACAACCGAGGTTCCCCTGCTAACACTAATACCCTGGATCCCTGAATCCTTGGCAATCATTCTAAACAAAACTGCGGCACACATTATGAAGAGATAGGGGGATAAATGGTCACCCTGTTTTAGACCTCTAATTGGGTCAACTCTACCTGCAACACTCCCATTAACCAGAATTTTGTACTCTACTGTCGAAATACAGTTAAAAATCATTTGCCGCACCTCCCTGGAGAAATCCCAAGCCTCGAGGGCTTTATCCACAAACGATCATTCAATCCAGTCATACGCCTTATTTAAATCAACTTTTCCTAACATCAATCCTTGCTTACCTTTATGCTTCCTCACCTTATGGACCAATTCTTGTGCAACAACTATATTCTCCGCAATCCATCGTCCCCCCACAAAATCCCTTTGATTAGGGGAGACAATCGTTGACATCAAATGTTTCATTCTAGCAACTAATAACTTCAAGACCACTTTGTAACTGAAATTACATAGACTTATAGGCCTAAAGTGGTTAAAATTATAGGCATGAAGAGTTTTAGGAATTAGCATAATATATGTCTTGTAAACCCCTCTTATCATCCCCTTTGTCTCGAAGTATTCCTGAACGAAGAGAACAATTTGTTCTTGCACTGTATTCCAGTAATTCTGGTAGAAAGACCCAGAGAACCCATTAGGGCCAAGGGCCTTTAGGGGGTGAAGGTTCCAAATTGTTTCTTTAATTTCCTCTACAAAATGGATGAAAAGAATCCCTTGGTTATCTAGCTCCGGAACTTTAGCTCTACCTAGCTCCCTTAACTCATCGAGTATTACTGGGTTACTGAAGATGTAGAGGGCATCAAACTCCCTAATAAAGTAGCCACAAATCTCTTCTCTGCTATGAATCTAATCCCCTCCATCATATATCTGATTAATCCTGTTGCCCCTTATAGTTGTATGAGTGAAATAGTATAATAACAAAGTACTCAACGGATATTTAATAATATTTTTGTAAGATATAGATATTTTATTTTATAATGTTTTACGTAAATATTAATAATTAAATTTATATACTATGACATAATAATATGATTTTTTTTCTAAAATGTTACACCATCTTTCTTCTTTCTCTGCGCCCAAATTCCATCCCAGGAATTCACAAAAGAAAAAGAAAAGAAAAAAAAAATTTCCCACCCCCAAGAACAGTGAAAATAATGAAGAGCACTGAGTCAAACAAATGATATTTAAAATAACTAAACAATTGATCAAAATAAAAATTCTGTTAAGTTTAGCTGGACTTGGAGTGCAACAACAACAGGTCAACGTCTTTCTAATTGCTAATAATACAAAGAAACCAGCACCAAACCCCACGTTAATTCATCTTCACTTTCACTTTCTTATGAATAAATAAGATTAAGCTTCCATTTCCTTGTGTTGAACCCCAAAAGCTCCCAAGAACGGTAATCCAAGACCAAGAAGCTTCCCCAGGGGCACGCGCTCCATAACCATTAGAACCTTCCCTGTTCCCGCAATCGGCAATGCATTGCATGCTTTGGAAACCATCGGCACAGCGCTGGAAAGATCGGAGATAGGCAGCAAGCAGTTCGCCAGGAGAGCATTTCCAGTTGCAGTAACATAGCTGTCCCAGTAATATGGTGGAGGGATGCTGTTTACGGCTTCCAAATCAATCTCGAAAAGATCTTCCTCCTCTTCAATGCTTGCTATGCCTTTGCTGGACTCTGGGACTTGGACAAAATATTCCTCCTCTTTCATGTTTGCCTTTTTGATGGATTCTAGGATTTCTGCTACATCAGTAGAACCACAAGCCATGGAGCTTGCTAAGGTTTTACATACTCTGCACCACTTAAATTCCTAGACGCTGTGTGTATATATACATATGTCATGTTTGGGCGGTGGGGGCGAAGTCAGGTGGTAGTAGAACGCCCTTCAACAAATCTACAACGATAAAAAAAAAATAGATATATATATATGTGGGATTGGTTTCCCAAGACAATATGACATCTTCCGCCCAATCCAATCCATCGTATTGCTGATGGTTTATTGCAAAACCTTGAGAAGCTCAACATTTTAGTTTTCGAATAGAATTTTGGACTAGTATCTACCGAACCCATCAAGTCAGAAGTAGAGCTAACAACCACAACAGAACAGAAGAAATTGTACATGTGAAATAATATAATAGGCTAACATATAAGATGGGGCTTAGGAGTCCCAACCCACTGGACTTGCTATTCTCTTCCAACTTAAAAAATAACAACATACTCCTAGACTTGGCCCATTGGTATACACTTAAAGTCAGAGGTTCGAACCGCTATAGCTACAAAATCTCCCTCTCCAAAATAGTAATCCAAAATAAAAACCCTTTAACAACCAACAACAGTTACAACCAGTCAATATTTCTCTAGATTAGAGAGACGAATTCTTTAAAAATCAAAACAAATAATCCAAAGAAAAAAGGCCTCTGTCAGCTGGGTCAAAAAATTCCTTTCAGCAAAGGTCAATGAATAGACTTTAAAACAGGTAATCAACTTCTAAATGCCTATCCAAAATCACATGCTCAGACGTAACATATACATATATGTAAAATGTTCAAAAGCACTTCTAACTATCAAGTCCAATAACAGAGGCGTTATAAGCATCCTTTCATACGCAGAGGATAAGATTTTACAGGGTCTCTTCCATAAGGAACGACTCACTAATCTCATAAAAGGCAAACATGATAAAAGACGACAATTTTAAAAATTATAGAGTTTGATTCCATAACATTGCATGTATCCCATTGGTTTACCAGAGGCCAATGGTAGATACACTGGAATTCCACCAGTAAACTAAATATTGCTTCAGACCACCTAATATGTTTCTGTCCATTGGCCCTTAAAGACGAGTATAAGATAAGAGCCAAAAACGTTCTCCAGCCAGATATGATTTTAAAGTAATATTTGTGGTTTAAATTTTGATGGTTGGCGAACCAGCCCTTATTTAAGGAAGCACCTGAAATTTCAACATAAGTTGCCATCACAGCAAATATACCAAGTACAACTAATATCCATCTCTCCTGATAAATTTTCTTGGTTACCCACTACATATATAAAATTTCAGGCTAATATTTTACACCAAGTGGTGAATGCTAAGGTGTCATAATGCAATATACCACCTAGAAAGATCTAAAACCAATAGATGATATTATATATATGTATATATATACACACATATATAAGTTGGAGTTTAGATCAAATGTCTAACCAAATACACATTATCATAAAAATTATCAAGTAAATCATGAAAATAATCCTGTCACCTAACAAAATTGAGATTGAATTCCAAGGGAAAAAAACAAATAACTAATGCACAATTCTTCATCTAGTATATCTTAATTTCCTCCCCATCATCGACTTCAATATCCAGCTCTAAGCAACTAACAGCACAATAAGTTACAAAACTACACTGACTGTGGCAATTAGAAGACACAAACAACTCAAAAATGGATTCTAATAAGCGAGCCAACATAGTATTCAGGAGGAACATTTGTCTACACCCAGAAAGAATAATTTCATTTACAAAATAATATTATCTATTTTTCTACATATAAGAATCGCTTATCACATCAAAAATTCAGGTAAAACCCATCAGTCATTACATTCATGTAATCCCTCTTCAAATATAAGGAAGAAAAAGGAAACAAAATACTAAAAAAAAAAGGGGGGAAAAAAGAAAAAAACAGCTACAAGATGTGCAATGTTCAAGTTTCATAACCTGATAACTGACTAAAATATAACAAGGAGAGAAAACAGAGTGTAAATCAAGAAACACGCATACGCTATCAACCCGCGATGCTCGTCACCGCCGTCGGCGAGCGCCACCATAAGTGCTGTGCAAACCCTGGTTGCCCACAGCACGAAAACAGCCGCGATACCGAACCGAACAAACCCGCCTTGCGGTACGAATAGAGAAGCTGCCGATAGTATTACCACCGGCAACATACAGTAGCCAACCACGCTGGTACAGGTATGAAGGTCCAGATTGCCGTTACGTCCCGCCAACATGTTGAACACGACATATAAGAAAATCGAGGACACCACGATCCAGCCTAGTATTACACCAAACTGAATCTTCCCGGCAAGCAATTGGAAGAGGCACAAGGACATGTATAGGAAGATCGGGCCCGATAGGTCCGAGTCCTTGTGGACAGCCGGGTTAACCCGGAAGGGGTTGAGGATCGACTTGGTCTTTTTCCAGATTTGGTCCGGGTGGATACCAAGCTCGTCCAGGAGGGGCTCCTCGTCATCGAAGTTGGCTCCTCCAGGTGCTGAGCCGCCGCCGATTGGTCCGCCATAGATACTGCTCGAGGACACAGCGGCCGAGCCGATGTCAAAGGACATGAAAGGAATACTGGAGCCCGACGATCGAGGGGGCTGAAATGGCGCCGTTGGAACGCGACGTTGCTGGAGGTTGCCCCCACCGGCGCTGGGGTTACCGCCGGATGGGAACACCACCGGCGGCACCGCGAACTCCTTCGTCATCGGCGACTGGGAAATGGGGATTCTAACGAGATTGGGGTATCCAGGTCCGATTTATGAGGGTCTGAATGCGAAAGTTAGGGTTTTGCGTTTGGGGATCGAGATCAATGTAAAGTTTGGAGATGCTTTCGGGTACTAACTATATGGAATCGGACGAGTTCATGGGCCGTTCAAGGGTACAATTGACTTTTCATCTGTGTATATTCCGTCATGCGGGGAGTTTGGCGGCACATTATTGGTTGGATGACGCGCTAACTGGTGTGAAATTACTTCTTCGGGTTCAGTAATTTGACTAAAGAACCTTCTTTCCTGTATCGGAAACTCTCGTGTCACTTTTCCCCATTTTCTGAATGAGGAAACGCATGCCGAACTAAACGTCTTGTTTTTGGGGTTCATTTACAAAAATAAATAAATAAAAATTAATTGATCTCATTTTATATTTAATACAATATTAGAAACTAAACATATAAAACCCGACAACACTTTTCAAATAATTTAAGACATTCGTTTTAATTATCCATATAAGTGTTTAATTTTATATTGACATAAAATGATGATAATTTCTTTTATTATTTGTATTGTGTTTTTTTAGATTGTACAACAGGGTATATATACAAGTTAAACCTAATTTTTTTTCAAAAATAATCAACCTCTAAATTAATTAAACAATCTACTGCTATGATCAATACACAGTGAACTTCAAGGATCAGTGTACTCTCACTGTCTCGCATTATGGATTATATATGGCTAAAACTCTTTGAAACTCAAGGTTAAAACAAGTAGAAGATAGAAGCTTGGTAAAAATGTCAGTCAAAATAGAGTAGAAACGTAAGTGTCCAATTTTTAAACGACAGCTAACAAAATGATATAGTAGAACTTTATGCATTTAGAATGTTTATAAAATACATCATTATGAATAATTTAAACAACACTTAAATAATCAATACAATTATAATGTTTATAGTACACATCATTAAGAACAATTTAAATAGCAATTTAATTATCACAGTAAATAAATATATTGTTAAATATATTGTTTAAATAAATAAATGGAATCGGCACCAATACAAAGGAGCAACAAATATATTGTTTAATTCACCCAAAAAAAATAAAAAAATATTGTTTATTGCTTTATTAAGAGATGAAAGAAGTGCCAGAAAATGTAGAAGTCAGTAATAAAACGACGATTAACACAGAGTTATTATTTTTTATTTATCGTGGGCTTCGATGGAAAGCAAAGTTTAAAAAAAAGCCCAATAATCTGCAATTGAAGCGTAGCACCAGGAAAAAATTCTCCGGCACGACACTTGAGATTCCAAACGGTCCTCTACAATTCAACAAGTCCATTCAAACACTCCAAAATCAACGGCACACAAAAGCAAAGCAACCGATGGCCTAAGAATTCAGATCCTGTGACCCTCTCTAAAGGCTCTGAGGTAGGGTTTTTAGGAAGCTGGGTGAGGAATGGAGGAAGAAACCGTCTCCAAACCATTGGCGGTGGTGGTGTGCGCCGCCATGGCCTTGTTCTACGTTGCGATTCTCTACGCTCCCACTTTGGTCCTTCGTCTCCCTCCTCCTCCTTCTTTGAAAGACTTCTTGATTCGGCGTTTCCAATGCGCCGCCGTTTCATCTGTTGTATCTATCATCCTCTGCGCTCTCATTCTACCCGTAAGCTGCTCTTCCCTTCTTCTGCTTTTCTTTGATTCCACATTTTTCTTATAGTTTTGAAACATGGCGGAGCACGAATTTAGCTTCTTCTTTTTTTCTTCTTCATTTATTTGTTATGGTTTTGCATAAGAACAAGCTCACCTATTTCCATTGAATAAAGCCAGGTGAGAAGCAGTGATGCCTCACGTTTATTTGGTGTTTATGGCATACGAGCGGACCATATTGTGAGTATCACTTTTCTTAAACGTATGGACTTCTAATGCTTTTTTATTTAAGATTTACAAATTCAAGATTTTAGTAATGCTGCTACAAAGATGTCATTCTTCTTCTATATGTGTAATTTTGGATTTATATTCTTGCTTGGTCTGTAAATTGGAATAGGTGTGAATGAATGCTAAAACTATTGCGTGCTCAAATTGAAATTTTTATGTATGAAACAGTGGCAAGCTGTGATATTTCCTCTCTCATTGACTTCTCTAATGTATGCTGGATCCTTGGTTCTCAAATCGCTGTTATTGATAAATTCATGGAGTGATTACATAAATTCGGGTGGAGGTATTTCACTTGGATGCATCAAAGATGTCTTGCAAAGCATCCTTGATTGGGGTTTTTCAACTGCTTCCAATATATTGGCTTGGCGTACTTATGTTGTGGTTAGTTTCCTTCCATTTCGTTAATATTCTACGTTTGCTTTATTTATCTCTAGTTTATATTTTTTTGTCACTGTTGTTCTAAAGTTGTAGTTTCGCCACATAAGATAGATGTCTAAATGTGCAGAGAGAGAGAGAGAGAGAGAGAGAGATGTAAATTTGTAATTAGGGCTTGGTTGAATAATAAACTTTGCTTGGAGAGCTAGGTCATCCTCAATATTCTATTTTTGGTCAAAATGTGGAATCCTTTCAGTACTTCCCCATGGAATCGAACCTTAACATTGCTTTTTGAACAGGCCCCACTTACTGAAGAGTTGGTGTTTAGAGCATGTATGATACCGTTACTTCTATGTGGAGGTTTTAAAACAACTACCGTCATATTCCTATGCCCTATTTTTTTCAGCTTAGGTAAGTTGGTAAGTGTCGCTTTAGTTGCTATAATTAAAATGTACAAAGAATCTGGTCACCTAAATTTAAAGATAATTTGTGATTGATTTTAATTCATCCATGACATCCTATATCAAACTTCTATGCTGAATTAACTAGCTAGATGTTCTGGTTTCTCTTGAAAGTTGGTTTACATGTAACCTTTCTGCTGTTGCTCTAAATTCTACAAACGATCAAAATGAGTTATCCTGATTGAATGAATGACTTAAGAAAAAAGGTCAATTTTAGACTTTCCTGAATTCCCATTTATTGTGCAAGCTAAACATCCTATATCAAACTTCTATGCTGAATTAACTAGCTAGATGTTCTGGTTTCTCTTGAAAGTTGGTTACATGTAACCTTTCTGCTGTTGCTCTAAATTCTACAAACGATCAAAATGAGTTATCTTGATTGAATGAATGACTTAAGAAAAAAGGTCAATTTTAGACTTTCCTGAATTCCCATTTATTGTGCAAGCTAGCTGCTTTATATCACTACCTATACATTGTGTTTGAAAACCATTTTATAAAGTTAGTGTTTTTGTTTGCTACAACAGTGAAAAATGATAGCCCTATCTCATGCGTACTTATTTCCACTTTTACCTTAATTTCTGTCTTTTGCTGTCCATGAAACTTCAAGTTTAATGGCTCAGTAAATAGGACACCATAACATGTTTAATGTTATACTTTAGTAGATCTTTTACCTCACTATGAGTCTCCTTCCAGTTTAGACTGTTGTTTCAGCTTTTGTTTCATATGCAGATTTTATTTTATTTTTGTGTGTTTTATTACTCGGCAATAATGACTGATGGCTGAATTTGGAGAAAAATTATTCTTATCGTATGATCTTTCTCTTTTTTTGTAGCTCATTTGAACCATCTAGTGGAGGTCTATGGCAGGGAAAACTTTAACTTGATAAAAGCTTTCATGGTTATAGGTATGCTCAAATTTTTTACACTTTCACTGGATTGGTGCAGTTTTTGACATTTTACTTCACCAATTTTTTGTCACTGTCACATATAAAATTTGTTGCAGTCTCAGTGTCAAGCCATTGATAAATGGATTATTTGTGCTGTCTCAGGTCTTCAGCTTGGCTACACCGTGATATTTGGGTCATATGCATCTTTTCTCTTCATTCGAACTGGTAGGTGATAATTTTATATAACATATGCTTTTTGGACATAAACTGTAAAATTGTATTGTGTTGAAGAAAGAGTTTTTCTTCTGAGATACTAAATTTCCATGTCATATATAATCCATGCAGGACATCTACTTGCACCATTAGTTGCTCATATATTTTGCAATTTTATGGGATTGCCTGTGCTTTTCTCATCGGGTAAAGGTATGGCTAGTAAATTTGCTCCACGAGCCCAGCTCATCACCTCAATTATCTAATTGTGATTCTGAAAAGTTCCTGATTCTGTTCGGCCATACTTTTTTTTATAAACTATCACCTTTTAAGTCTCTTGTCTATTTTAATTGTTTATCAGGTTCTCAAAAATTTAGTTTTAAGTCCCTAAAATCACATCTTCTTGGGACCCTATTCTGGGTGCCTTCCTCACCCATCAGCTTTCATAGAAGGGCCTAAACTTTAGTCTTATTACAACAGAGAAATGCACCAATGGCTATACTTTTTCTTTTTAATTCCTTTTGCAATTTAAAAATTTATTTTCGCCAGTTCTTGGTCAGATTTCTTCCTTTTTTATTTTCCAGGGATAGTAAGCTTGGCATTTATAGTTGGGGTGCTTGGTTTCCTGTGGCTTCTCTTTCCAATGACATGCCCGGATCTGTATAATGATAGTACTAGCAATTGCAGATGTTGGCATGGTTATTGTTCTTGGAGCTGAACCAGTGAATTTTTCAGTAACGTTAGGGTGGTTGTAACAAAATTTATATCTTTTGTAATATTATATTAAAATGCGCTTAGTTTCTTCCGCTAACAGATAGGTCCTCTATTTTTATTCCTCCAACACTCGCCAAAAAGATAAAGTTTCAAATCCAGAGATGTATACTCCGTTCATATATTGGCAAATATCATGGTTGAATAGTGTTTGGTTAGATTATTCTTTTTGTATTTTAATGAGTGAGAGCAAGTCCAAAAGGATCAAACCAAGAGCAATGAAAAAAAGAAAAAAAAATAGAGTGCCAAATTCTCCTGGCTTTTATTATTATTATTATTATTTAAAAATAAAAATAAAAAACCTTTTCCTGCTAATAAACGAATACAAAATATAGACTGATCAAAATTAGGAAGGGCTCTAAGAGGAAATATGAGGATAAGAAAATATAGACTGATTAAATTCACTTCTGAATCTGACCTGTTTTATTTACTTTAGCTTCTTCCAAACTAAAGTTCTTATTGGAAAAAAGGTCATGATGACCTAGTCTATAATTTATACTGCATTACAAGGAACACTCATGGACTTTACATCTACCTAATAACTCTCAAGGGCTAAAACCACCAAACCAATATTATATACATGGATAAAATTAACACATTTTTTAGAAGAATTTAACACATTTTGCCAAAATTTTAGGGGTTGGTTGAAATAACATTTTGCTTTTAACCTTCTTTGTGGTTCTGTGAGGGAGGGTCTGAGGGGGGGTCTGGTAATCATTTTCTGATTCTCTTTTGAAACCTACAAAATGGCTTGCGGAGTTGGTGAAATGGGTTTGGTAGCTTCAGAGATCCAGAAGGGGAATAGCCATAGATGTGGACTGTGGAGGAGGGGTTTGATGGATATACTGGAGTTTTGATTAGACATTCTTTATGTTATCTGAAAGGAAGAAGATAGGTTCGTTTAATGGTCAACCAGGCATACATATGACTCGAGTTAAGCCTGTCATTTCCATGAGTTTGATAATGTGGGTTACCACTTTCTATTTTATTTATTTATTTATTTTTCAAACTTAATAAAACTTCATTGACTTTTTTGTTGCTGAATCTTTGATGACGTTTACCTCTGATTAGATCCTCCCATCACTCCTCAAACAGAATCTGAAGGAAAAGTTCCCTTTCAAATCTATATATTATATACTCATTTATTTTATTTTATATTTTTATTTTATATTCCTCCTGTCATAAAAGACAATATGTAAATATTGGACCTTGATTTCTTAGCTCGGAGCTTCATTCTGTTTAATAATCAAAGCAACTAACTCTGTACCATAAACAAAATCTGAATCTCTGGTATTTTGAATGTATAAACCAGCTTTCATTTATATTATCATTTTCATTTCTTTATACTCTTTTTTTTTTTGGATTTTGGCATAAAACAAATCTCACCATGGACCATTACTATAAAATTTGAGTTTGAGATGAATGTAGTAATTATCAGTATTGAAGTTAATTATACCATTTTGCCATTTTGATTTCCCTGATAAGGTATTAGTGGGGTAATAAACCCAATTTGAACACTGAGTTATAACAGAGAGATAGAGACAAGGAAAAAAAAAAAAAAGATCTAAAACTACAATGCTACTATATTGGATTCTGGCAGATAGGCTGATACAAAATCCTGTAAGAGCAGAAATTCACATCCTAACCCCCAAAAAAAGAAGATACGATAAAAGATGGAAATGGAAGCACAAGTAAACCCAATGGAAAATACAGGCCCTGTCCTATATAACTAAAACTGGTACTACTACTACCACCGCTACTACTACTGTTGGAGGTCGACTATGGTATTACACAAAAAAAGTAATCCTTAGTGAATTTGTGGGGTCTTAATATTTATATATCCACCTACATATTTTTTATCAGTTGTTGGAACTGGAAGCATTTGGGTTGGAGCTTGAGCTCAGATTCAGATCAGGGATAGATTTTGCAGCATTGCTTTTCGAATTTGTCTTTGAGAGTTTCTGTTTCAACTCAGAAAGCAGTGCTTGATTCTCCTGGTTCAGAAGCTGTGCTTTCTTCCTTAGCCTTTCATTCTCTTTCATTATGTAACAGTTCTGCAAGTACAGCTTTGAGTTCAGCCTTTCCATTGCTGTGAATTAAAACTTTTCAGATCGTCTCTGATATCCCTCTGAAATTCAAACACCAAAAGGGTATCTTAGATATAATATCTTCTTTATTATTTTTTAAATTTCAAACAACAGTACCAATACTACTATATTCATATATATTAAATAATCAACTGACAAAGAACAATTTAAGATAACATATATCTTAAAATATATGAATGAATATCCCATCCGAAGAACAATGCAATACTCGATATGCTTAACGACATAAGGAAAAAGTTAAACCGGTAACAAAATGCAAATTGAACCTTATATATGGAAATTGTACAAATATTTTCCAATACAAAAATGAATACCTTAGGATGTGCAAAAAAATCAACAATTACTCTCTTGCAAATATCTTACTTGCTCTATCCACTGCTCTACTATATGTATATATAACAATATATTTACGACAGTTAGAACAAGCAGGCCATAGAATAGCAACAGGGGAAAGCAGAGCAAGTGGAGACGAAGAACAAGTTAATACTTTTGGACCACCATGGCAAATAAATAGAGCAAGTGGGGTTGTTTGGAAAGTAAAGGAAAGGAAAGTGGAGGAAAATAAAATAAAAATAAAAAAGGGAATAAGAGCTGTCTGAAAACTTACTGTTGATATAATAGCATTTCTTTTGGTTTCCCAACCATGAAAGAAAAGGATAAAGTTTGCGACAAATCAAGCTGCAGACTCAAACTTGTTGTAGGTTATTAAAGACGTGTTCGATAATACACTTCTATATGCTCTTTCATATACAACTAAGAAGAAGGTATCGTTTTAAAAAAAATAAAAATAAAAAATAATAATAATAAAGCAGTACCAGGCCGAAAGTTTTTATCAAAAACAAAAGAAGGGAAAAGAAAATAGAAAATATCCATAGAGAGCTAGAGAGGAGACAAAAGAAAACTAATAAAAAAATGTAATGTTGGAGAATCCAAGAAGAGAAACATTTTAAAAGCCATTAACATTCCCTCCACAAAATGAGGTGGAAAAAAAAAACCGTTTTTTGTAGTCGTATACAATGTAGAAGACCAAAGAAAGAGACAGAGAACATAACTAACATAGCCCAAAACTCCAATACTTAAAATAAAAAAAACAAGTACCATCTCTAAACCAACACCATGTCTGCCTTTCTAAGTGTAAGTAAGAAAATGGAAAGAGAGAGAGAGAGAGAGAGGTAGGGCCTCTCCTTATGATTTCAAAAAAGATCACCTTTTGTGTTGGGTTGGTTAGAGAGCTTTGGCCGAGGAAGAAGCTAATGTATGTAACTTGTATATTTTTTTTTTCCTTCTTCTAACAACAAGTAGCAGTAAAAAAAAGGAAGAAGAAGTCTAAGAAGATAAGCGAGGGACAAAGGGAACAAAGAGGATGTTAATTTATAGAGCAAATTGGCAATGAAGAAAAAAATAAAAATAAAGATAGAAAAAAAACAGAGAGAGAGACTCATAAGGGGAGGGGGGGACATGCCCCTCTCTGTCTGACACAACAATCATGCATGAGTAAGCATGGAAGGCGGCCGGTTAGGAGCCTAAAAAAAGATTTTAATGTTTTGGTTGTATGATGGTGGATATGGCGTCATGCGAATGATGATGGTTTTCAAATTTATTTATTTATTTTTAATTTTTTTAATTTTTGGTTTTAGGGGCATTTTCGGTATTATATTTGGCATTATGGATATGAGAGAGACAATCATGGGACTTATGGCTAGGGCTTGTAAAATGATGGTGGGCTAGGCCGTCCCAAGATTCGCAATGATGGTTTGGATTGGTTCTTAAACCATCATCACCCACACCCTTCCCTTCCCTTCCCTCCTCTTCTTCATCATCAATTGCTCTTTTGTTTTATTTATGCTTCTATTTTTGTCCCTCTTTCTCTCTCTCTTTTTCATTATTTACTTTTCATTTTACACTAATCTTCTTTATTTATGGCAAACTTGTATTTTGTCATTTTTGTAACAATGTATACAATATTTATCTTCAGGGTCATATCAAAGATTACATAGAAAAAATATTTTATTTGGAATAATGGGATTCAAATAGTTTATGTGCCTAGAGCAGTGTTATATGACAATCCAAATGTTAGATGGCAAAAGGGTTTTCGAAAAAAGAATAAAGGGTTATGAAAAACATCAATAATTATACTTAAAACCAATTGAGTTGTCTCATATTAATATATTATAAGTTGGGAAAACACCAGTGAGCATTTTCATTTTTATGGGCTAATTGGATGAAATCAAATGACCATTTTACCTTCTTCTTCTTTTTCATTTTTTTGTTTTTTTAGTCTTCCATAACTTGCACCATCAATGGTGTTTTGTTTTACGTTATTATAATGATAATAATTATAAGCCAAGGTAGTAGGCATAAGTAAAGTAAATTTTTTTGCCAAAATTAGGGGTTGAGCTCGAAATAATGGAGGAAGAAGAAGAATTATTGGGGCCAGCCAGCTTCAATCCCTCATGGGTTATGAGTGGCTTAACGTGAAACATCATGGTTGACAGGTGGTGTTTTGGATGGGTGCATCATCTATGGGCAAAATTGTCAACTGGTTTTGGTGACCCCTCGTGGAGCTCGTTCATTTCACTCCTCATTTGGGGCTATGCTTACATCAATGTAATTATGGGTCTTCAAATCCCATGGGCTGGCAACACTTTCAATTACCTATTTGCCCTTAACGGTTTGTTTTATATTTTTCAAAATCTGCATATCCCTGCTAGCAGCCTTTGTTGCTGAAACTTGAAGTAAAATCCAAATTTGCCAATCTTCTGTATTTGGTATGTTTGCTAATTAGTTCTTTTAGGGATATATAATCTTTGCTAATTATAATTCTCATTATAGTACTGCTTATTAAACATTTAAGGATTAAATTGAGAATAAATCTAATTACTATAATACCTTATTACACATTTGCCTGTTGTACAAGGAAGGGCATCTCATTTTGGAAAAAAAGAGAGTCAAAAAGTGGATAATCTAGTTTTCATTTGTAATTTAGCTAAAAAAATGAAAGAAAAGCTATATATTAGTTTTTTTTAAATGTTATTTGTTAATCCAGATAAAAATATAGTATTGGAATCTATGTTGAAATAATATATACTAATTTGATATATTTAATTATGCATTGACTTTTTATACTAAAATTTTCATTCGGAAAAATAAACATTTTTAAGGAAGCTAATTAAATTGTCCCCCCATTATATTCCATCATAAATATGATAAATAACATATTTTCTTTGCAAAACAGTTGAACAGCTAATCACCCAAAATAAAAAATAAAATTCCACATCACTTCATCCAAAATAAGTAAATAAACTCAAATAGCACGATATCCATGTTTAAAATATATAGAACTCAAGAAAACAAAGTTACCCAACCCTGTTTTACAGAGTTCAATTCGCTTATCTGTTTTGCCTATGATATGAAACATGAAACATTGAACAAGTTAAAAAAAACCAAAAAGTTTTGGAGGATGAGAGATTATCATAGCAAAGTTCAAGGAGCACTAAATCAAAATGTTCACGCTTGACAAGGTTTGTAAACTACTATATCCATATTATTATTATTATTTTGGTAAATACTACTATATCTATATCATCTTAGAAAATTGTAAAATTTCATGTGTACATATATATATATATATATATATATATATTTGCTTACAAAGTTTATTTTGTCATATATATGGGATTCCAAATCTTCTCCTTCATCCAATACAAATGCTACAACATGTGGATGTGGAGGTCAATTCCATCCGTCATTCAAACAAATAATCCAGTCAAACACAAACATAGGGAAAAAGGGGGTCTCTGCCCAGATCTGTAACAGAGGAAGAGTAAATTGGCTAAAGTAGAGTGTGACCAAAAAACAAAAAATTAAAAGGGTTATAAATCTATTTCTGAAACAACCATGATGGCAAACCCCAAATCATTATGGGTCTCTTCCCACTGGTAATCCTTCATATACCCACCTCTTAAATAGCAATTTTACTTTTTGCAGAAAAAATTGACTCCCCCATTTCATATAGAAATGAATAAAATAAAAAATTGGGGTTTTTGTTTTTTTTATTTTGTTTCTTCATGATTTTAAAAGGGTTAAGAGGGTTGTTTGATTTCATAAATGTGTTATGGCAGTGCTCAAGAGATTTTGCATGGTCACAGATAACAGAGGGCATTCATGAACACACATCATCATGTACATTGCTTATAATTACAATTATGCAGACCCCCTCCCTCCCTCTCCTTGTAGGTAATGGCCCTTCGTTTACCCAAACTCAAAGAAAGTGTGAGCAAGAGAGAGAAAGAAAGACACCCATAGATGATTGCATCACCTGTGAGGGAAGGTAAATAGTTGACCCATTGAGTTTGATTGGACAATTTGGATTCATTGACACGTGAATAAGCTTAAAGAAATTTTCATAATTTCAAATCTTTCTTTCATGTGTGAGTTTGTGATTTCATTGGCTGTGGCGTACTTTTATATGACCCACAGGTAATGAGTTTACTGATTTTTTTATTATATATTTTTCTAACCAGGCCATGGGATGGGAATGCAATTGGGCATGAGCTCATCAACAATGCAAGCTTTTATTACTGCTTTTTTTCTTTTTTTCTTTTTTCTGAGGTCATTTTTAATGATTTCACATAATATCAATACCCTGCATGGCTAATGATGATTTTTTACATTATTATAGTTAGTAAGTGCATTGAACCCTACACGTGAGCTTAGGGTTTTCATAATTTGAACTTTAGAGTGGTAATTTCCATGGGACCACACGTGTATGACTATTTTACTTTTCCCCACCTACAAAATCATGTTCACACACGGCCATAGATATAGATATGGGCTAAGAAAAGCTTTTTGTGTTTTTCTCTTCAATCGCTAGGACGAACTACCCACTTGGGTTTTAAAAAAATCTTAATTGGATATATATGCATGAAACTGAAAGGCTCACGTACCAAACTTTATGTACATAGACAACAATCATTCCTGATTCAGAATTGTAACGAGAAGAATACTTTGCTTGTATTACATGGAGGGATAATTTAACACCAATTATATTTTTGTTCAATTGTCACATCAATTCTAACAAATATATCATACAATAATTTCAATTATATATGAAAAACGGTAAAGTTTAAAATCCCCCCCAAAAGAAAATTACACTTTTGTCCCGAAAATTCAATTCAATTTCCATGTTACAACAAGAGAGTGAGTGTATAAAGTAAAAGTTATACTAACAGAGCCCATTTACATTTATTATAGAGGTGGAATTGGAATTCTTGGGCAAATCTCGAAGCCTATATGCGGCTGATGGTCGGCTAAAGCAGAAGAAATAGGAAGACTTTGAATGCGGAAAGAAGATTTATTTTTGAATACGGTGGCTTACTCAATCATTAATTCATCTTTAAACTTCTAAACAAGGATCTTGTTTGCTTCAAAACAGAAGCTTCCTTTTGGTTTGGCAAACTACATTTTGAGTAATGGTATGTCTAAAGGTACATATAATCAATAAATGCCATTTGTAAATTTTGAGAAATGCCAGTTTACTGAATTGTCTCTGTTTACTAAGTTGGCAGTTGATATTTTCCATAATTTAAGAGGCAAACTGTATATCAAGAATAAATATATGTTACACAAAAATGTTTTTAGAACCAATTAGAGTCAATGTTTTTACAAAAGAAGAAGAAGGCATTATTAAGATGAAACAGAAAACTGAATTTTAAGGACTAGAAGCTCCGAGGGGTGGTTGGTGCCAAGATAAAAAAGTGAAGTATTACATCCTCGTTTATTTGGTAAAGTACCACAATTTAATCACTCATTGGAAGAAATGACAAATTAACATCACACGTACAGTTTCGTAAGTAAGAAAAATAATCACAAAAGTTGACTTTTAAAAACATCATTATGAATTTAAAAGGATAGTGTTCAAATTTTAGGAGGCATAAAAATGTGAAGTCTTTGTTATTACCACATTAAAAGTATTCACAGACTGTTACAAGCTATTGATTAAGGGGCACAATGAGAGCCAGTAAAGCTCTTAAAAGAGTTGGACACAAAGATTGTCTGGTAAAAAAAGTTGGAAAATTCACAAACAATCTAAAAATAAAATAAAAATAATTTAAAACTGAATTTAATTAATAAAATACGATACACAAAATAAGATTGAGATAAAGTCTTGGTTGTAGAAGCAGTATTTTAAAGTTCTATTTGTGATTGTCTCCCAGAATAAAATTATATATTGTTAAAGAATAACATAAATTTTTCTAGCCTTTGCTATAACCAAATGTTTATTCCTCTCTCAGTGTGTTTTACGTATCTATCTTTTCATTTTTTTTTCTTATTTTTTATATTTTTTTGTATATGCAATTCTTTATAAATTTTCATTTTTATGAAGTGATATAATTCTATGAAAGAATGAATTGTTTCACAAACAGTGAATCTCTTCAAAAAACAACCATGTAAAAAAATAAAATTATTCAATCAAAAGACAAATACATTTTCAATTAAATCTATACAACTATTCAAATGAATAATATTATTTTCATTTGAATATATAAAAATCCAACCAAGATTTCACCTGGAAACAATGGGAATGTTATATATTATCTTGATTGTGGGTGGGCTTCTATGTAGTTGATAAGATGACCTGTGGTTAAAATNTTTTTTGTTGAAAAAAAAAAACTATTCATAACGAAGTCATAGGCTTAAAAAATATTTAGCGAGTGGACATAAATTTTTTTTGTAAGCTAGAAAAATCGCGAGAGATATGATTTGATAACATGTGAAAGAGATCATTTACAAAAAGCGTGCAAAACTTGAAAATAAAGGTATTTTAGGAATTAAATTGTAAATGAACAATCAATATAGACAAAATTATTAAATTTTACAGCATGAGCTTCTTTTTTTAACATGCTTCAGCGGTGAGCATTGGTACAAAAAAATTTAGGTTTTAGTATATTGTTTAGGGGTGTACAAAAATTCGACAATCCGACCCAATCCAGCTGATCCAACCCAACCCACTATACTGGAAAATTTAAATTTTTGGGTTGGATTGGGTTGGATGATATCTAACTCGCTGACTTCGAGTTGGGTGGTAAAAAACCCAATTAACCCGACCAAACCCATATATATTAAAAAAAAAATCCATCTCTCTCTCTCTCTCTCTCTCTCTCTCTCTTTGTGACTGAATTTTTAATTTTCCATTTGTGATTTTGAGTTCCTAATTCAATTACTATATTGTATTTCAATTTTCCATTTATGATTTTTGTTTATTCTGCTGAAAAGATAAGTAAATTTGTGATTTTTTTTTTCAAAAAAAGTGCATGCTTTGCTAATGTTTTTACTTCTGAAATGTATGTCATTGATGTCATAAATCAATTTGTTTTTCTTGTTAAACTCATAATTAAAAGGAAGTGAGTGAAATAATGAATGAATGAATTTTTTTCCGATTTGGACAACCTATAAACAATGCCTCATTAATTGATATATAAAAAAATCTAATAATAATTTGATATCTCGAGTATTCATTTTTATGCTAAAATGTTGCAACCAATCTAATATGGGGAACCTGAAAATGACCGGGGGTAATTAATTTTATTTACTTAATCAAATTAATATTGTTTAATATATACTATTTTTAATTAGTTGGATATGGATTGTTTTTGTAGTTTTTTGCATTATAATAGTTCATGCAATTTATTTTTGCAAAAATAAAGAGGAATGAAGTTAAGTCATAGACTCAAATTTAATTTATTAAAAATTAATTTTAACTAAATTAAAAATAAATTAACATGATCAACCCGATCAACCCAACCCGCATTCTATGGGTTGGGTTGGACTGAGTTTGTTACTCTGTACGAATTAAATTGTGTTACAATCTAAAAAATCATCACTCTATAAATTAGGTTGATTTTTTTTCAAAAATCTGGCTAACCAACCCGTATAAACTAGGCTTGGCAACGTGTTGTGTTGAACCGTGTTCGTGTCGTGTTAAATTTTATTCACCTGAATCCAACTCGTTAAGTTTTCGTGTTGAACCGTATTCGTGTCGTGTTCGTGTCATGTTTTATTTGTGTTTACTAGACATGTACATGAGTGTTTTATTTTTTTTTATTTAAATTAATATATATTTTCAAATGATAAATCATTATCAATTCATATCTATTAAGCCTAAATACATATTAAAATGATATGCTAAACATCTTAAAAAAATATATTAACATACTAAAATTCAACATAAATAATAACTGTGAATTTAAAATATGTAAATATTACGAATTAAAGCTATATTAAATATTTATNTTATATCAAATAAAAAATTAAATTGAGCCAATGAATAATTCAATGAGTTTGACTCAAGCCAAATTTATGCTAAAAATTTAAAATTTAAAATTCAAATCTAGTATATAACAAAATTAAACATATTCAAACTCGAATTATATTAAACTCTTATTGAATTTTTTGAAAGGCATTTGATCAAATTTTGAACTTTAATATTTTTTTTTTCAAGAAACTAACCCGTCTAAAGGAAAAACGCACTACCTCTGGCTCTGGCCAATCACAATTGTAACATCCCGTTTCGAGAAAAATAATAAAATTTTCAAGTTTGACCAGTTTGACCTTGAGTGGGCTTAGAGTTGACTTTTTGTCTGGTTATATTTTGGCTTTGACTTTGGTACCGTTGCGTAGAGCTAGTCAATACGAGTTCGTAGACTAGTAGTATGCTTAATTCGGAGTTAAGACCAGGAAGTTATGGTCATTTTAGTGCGAAGGGCTTTTTGGTAATTTGGCAAAAACTGATATTTAAGTGTGAGAAAAGACGAAAATGCCCCTGTCTGCATCTTTAAATTTTGGCCAAGTCTGGAATTTTCCAGACCTCACCCGCGCCTCCCACCTTCACCGCGTCCCTTCTTCCCTCGCCGATTGCCGCCGCACCGTGGCCGGAGTTGGCCGACCACCACCCATAAATCGAAGCCGGCAACCTCCTCTTCCTCCTCGTACCGGTGGTTAACCGTGAAACGACCCAGATCGCCGGAAATTGCAGCGAGACCGAGGGCTTGTGCAACCCGTGTAACCGTGCACTGTTGCGACACCACCTTTGGCCGGCCAGATCTCCCTGTTCCGATGGAGTTAGGGAGCGTGCTTGGTACCGTTGGAAAGCTGGTGCGACGATCTACATTTTGGTACCAAGATTGACACCGGAGACTGCCGTATCACGTCGAAAAACGGTCGCGAAGTCTCGGAAAAACCACCCGCGACAGCCACCTTTCCACCTAGATCTACTCCGATCGCCGGAGAGTGGGACGACACAGCCACCACCACGAGCTTCAGACGACGCCGACGACCATCTGCAGTTTCCCGAGCTCCGACGACTGCCGCACGCGCCGCCGCCGATCTCGTCCTTTTCCGGCAAGTGAGTGCTCACCTCCCGTCCCAACGCGTTCCGGAGGTCGTGGGCAAGCTTGTTGTACGTTCGATTTGGTCCAATTTCTGTCGGATTCAAAAACGCACAATCCCGGCCGAGGTTCGATCTTCCGGGATCAATTCCGAACATTGGCAAGGACGAATCTTGAAATTGAAGGTAGATTCTCGTTCCTTGCATCTTCAATTTCGTTTCGGTATAAAGTTTGTTGAAATCGGACTTGAGACGGAATAATTCAAATTTTGGAGATTTTGCCGTTAAGGGCATTTTGGTAATTACTGAAATTGAAAGGCAATTTTGGTATTTAGTGTTTTAATCTTGTAGTTGGAGACTTAGTGGACTCCTCTGAGCCTTTGGTTAGATTTTCGGTAATTAAAAAAAAAATTCGGTAAATTATTTTTAGGTGTTCATGCACGTTCGAGGGCTGGACCGGAGATCCAGCAGGAGCACGCGTCAGACCAGTGAGTGCATTTATTTTCTAAATCATTTTGGGATTATATATTATTATGATTTAACTGCATATGATTTGTTTTGATTGAAATTTCTTGCGCTTTTAAATTATGTTTATTAAATATATTATATTCTGATTTAAATTATTGATGATTTAAAACTAAATATGCATTTGTGATTTTAATGGAATTTATATGAGATTGTGTTTTAAATGGTTATCGGTGATTTTGATATTTTGGATATTTTACAATTTTGTGTAAATTGGTGATTTAAAGAAAAATTATGGCTTTTGTGGAATTTAAGAATTTTGGGGCAATTTTCTGATATGCGAAATATTTGATTGTTTTCGTAAAATTTTTCAAAAGAGAAGATTTTGGAAATTTGTTTAAAAGTAAAAGGATTTGAAAAATTGTTGATATTCGATGATGGAGGATTTTGGATTTGGTTTTGAGGAGTACCACACGGTATCGAGATGTTGATTGAGATATTGGATTATTATGCGCGCTATATGTATTATGCCATCCTCTACTGCGGACACGTGTCGGAAGAGAAATTATGAGGATCCTGCCATAACGGATTTGGGACGCCGGTTCGTTGTGATGAGTTTACCCCCCTCCCCCCACCTGTGACGCCATCAGGACGCTGAGGGTCACACGGCATGATACTATGTTGTGGTACTAGTTGGGTTTTATATTGTTGATTGCTGATTTTAAATTGATGGTTTTGAGTTGTGGGTTGGAGCCCATGGTGTTTGGTTTTAGATCGGTGTTGGATTTAAATGATTTGGATTTATATGGATTTGTTTTATATGATTTGGATTTATACGATTTGGATTTATATGATTTTCGATTTACGGTTGCAGTTATGATTTTGTATTCATGGATTTTGCCTTATGGTTTTAGTGATTGATTCGTGTTTTCAATGATCGTTTTAAATTACGTTTTTGCCCCACAAACTGTTATAATGATTTAATGATTTTGGGGATTAAACTAAGGGTTTTGCGAAATGATTTTCAAAACAGGAAACCTTTCAACTGAGTGACGTGAGGTTTGAGTGTAAAGGATTTAAACTGTTGAACTTATATTTTATAATTATCTAGGAGCACTCATTGAGATTTTATTATCTCACGTTTTGTATTTTTAACTTCGTTTCCTAGGTCCTAGCTGCAGGTCCTCGTGAGCTACAATCGGCATCGCATCCGCATATCGCATTCGCACTCGTCTTCCGCTACCACTTCTTCTTATGTATTAAATCATGTTCTCTTTATTCTGTTTATTGTTGGATTGTACCTCTTATAATTTTGTTATCTCACTTAGTGATTCTGTCATTCCATCTTCTCCCTAATATGTTATGTTATTTATTTCAGCACAGCTACTTATTTGTTACAATGCATATCTTATCAACTTGTGTCCTATTTATTATTTTATTGTTTATTGAACTTTTTTTCGGAGGAGTATTCTATCGGCTATCCCGAAAGATTCTAGTAGAATCTTCCTTAGACGGAGCCTCTCCGGTTATTCTGGAGGGATTTTCGGAACGGGTCTTATCACAATTCACAACTCCATTAATAAGTGGCGTAACTCCATATGTTACTTTCAGAAGTGCTCAAGCCGGTGCGATTTGACTTCTGACAGTGGAGGACAAGTAAAGTAAGAAGCAAAATGTAAGGGCCTAGCGCTTGAAATAGACGATTAAAGGCCCAATTGGGCCAGGGTAGACCATTCAGCTTTACCCATGCATAGGTATTCTCCGTAATGTACATTAATTTTTCTTAGTTATCACGGTTAGAAGATATAAGATTTCATTTTTAGGAGAAAATTTTTAAGCTTTTACTGCATTCTTTTTCTTATATTCATAATCCACCATGTTTATTTGAACCCACATTGGATGAACAAAGAAAGTCACTTTGAAGCAGCCCTAGTTATCCCAAATGGGAATATCATCACCTATTAATTAAGGAACTCTAAATATTGCTTATACATATATATATATATATATATATGTGTGTGTGTGTGTGTGCATATTTTGACCAGAAAATGCTCATTCATATGTAAATTTGATGGGTCTGTGTAATAATTCTTTTATTAATTTTTTTTTGTAAAATTATATATTAAGTCCTATTTGATAGAATTTCTGAAAATCCAAAAGTAACTTTTTAAAGTTCAAAATTGATTTTAAAGTGTTTGTATAATATTTTAGAAAAATTTAAATTTTTTAAAAGTTTTTTTAACCAAAACTAATAAAAAATAATATATTTAAAAAATGCTTTTGAAAAAGCAGAACTAAAAAGCTATGTCAAATTCATAAGCCCAGCTTCTCCTCTGTCCTTGTACGAGAACCAAGCTTTGGACACGGACGGCTTAGAGTGGTAAACGAAACATGCGCATATTGATCATGCTACCGCAGCAACGATTCCAAAGCAGTGGCTGCAGACCAAGTCTGGATACAGAGTTTAATCGCTTTCGAAAACATGCAGGGAAAGTTTGGAACCACAGCTATCAATGTCATCACCACTATTCCTTAAAGATGAGCTCTAAGCTCCAAAAATAAGCAAGCAGCTAAGAATCCTACCAAGTATTGGAGGCTAGATCCCAAAATTATAATCTTTTAGCGTGCAGGTCTCAGCTTCTTCCTTTTTTGTTTCCATAACTTTCTAAAGGTTTCTGTTTCTAAATCTTATTTTTGTCCTGTTATTTGGGGGATGCTTGTTGCAAACCATGTCCATTTGAAAATCATTTCTAAATCAGAATTGAGTGTCAGTATAAGATTGATTGAGAACTTGGGAATTAACTTACTCCTTGCTTATATTGTATTTGATTTGGCAAAAATAAAAATGAAATGTGTTTTGCATATAGACCAGCACCTGTTGTAGGACTGGCACGTAGTAGGAAGAAAATGCCTACAGTTGAATGTTATTTATTTATTTATTTTTAAATGATTGGGGAATAAGCCCAACATAGATTATAATTTTGTAATCGAAATCTAGATTTTACAAGCAGGGTCAGAGGAGAGGCTGTTGAGCCAAACTGAATCAGCTGCAACGGCGACATCGTCCTGATTCCTATTCCATGTCCAGAGCGCATGGGTTTGGTTCACCACCTGGAATTGACCATGCCCGAAGCTTGCTTCCCTAAATACTGATATGCTCGGTTGGGGGTCTTTATACCTTCACAGTCAACAGTGCAGGACAGAATAATTAGTACTGAATATTGTCGGACATGACTAAGTTGAAAAAAATTTCTAATAATAAGAAGAAAACTTACTTGGAGGCAAGGCCTTCACGGTTGCCACCATCTCCGATGGTGATATAAACCGGACCACAGTTATCGGCCTTGTCATTGTATACCCGGGTCTGAGAGAAAGATTTGAAACACAAATGTAAATAGCAAGCATGTTAGAATTGCCATTTCTATTAAAAATTTAAGCTGTGAGGAGATCTTTATCATTTATATTTTTCTCTAGTACTTTTCTTACATGTAATCCTGGCATTTTTGGACTTATATTTTGGATTCTAACATTTGTTTTGATTAGTTAGGAGAAGTTACGAACCTATAACTTCAAAACCTTATACCAAACTAAATTATTATTTTTTTACTAAAATATAAAAGAACCCATAAATTATTGTTAATTATCGTAGAGAAGGGACAAAAGTGGTGAAGCTTACGAAACGTTCATAGGCATGAACGTGGCCAGCGAAAACGACATCAAGACGAGCTTGGTAAAGCAGAGTTTCCATGGCCTTCTTCATGGAGTCGGCTTGAGGCTCGCCTTGATGGGCGGTGTTAGAATTGTACCAAGGAGCATGCACAATCCCCACCGTCCATGGAGTTTTCCGTCTTTCAATCTTCCCCAAATCGGCCTCTAGCCACTTGTACTGCGCCGAGTCCGCATCGAAATCAGCGTACGAACCCAGCATTATAACATGGACACCCGCCACGTCAAACGAGTAGTAGAGATTGGAATCCGACCCGCTCTCTTCGAACGGCATGTGCCACCTGGCATTGTAGGATGTGAAGGCTTCGGAATGGACGATTGGGATTTTCTCCACCTCGTGGTTGCCCTGCGTCACCATCCATGGCCGTCGGCTCGCCAGCGGCTCAACCAGCCGGCCGAAACTGTCCCACAGGGGCTGATTGAAATCGGCGTAGGACAAATCTCCCGGGAGCAGCAAAACGTCGTAGTTTGATTGGGAAATGTGCTGGAGGGTTGAGTTGGTCCACTCGGTCTGTCCAAGATCTCCTATGACCGCAAAGTTTACAGGGAAAGAAGAAGGTGGGGTTTTGAAGCTGAATTCGGGACCTGGCTTTGCCCCGCAGCGATAGTAATAGACCGTGTTTGGTTCCAGCGGACCGATTACGACGTCGTGTATTTCACCGGACTCGTAGGTAAGGTAACCGTATGAATCTGTACTTCCGGTTGCAGAGAATCCATAGACCCCCGGGGATGTACCATAATTTACTGTCGCGGTAGATGAGCCACCGTCGGTAATCCATTTTATCCTCATTTTGTCTTGACCCACCAGAGATACATGCACCTGAATTCATTATTATAATAATTAATAAAATATTAGGATTTTCGTTGGGCTCTTAATGGGGTTCGAGGAAACATGTTTCAGCCCAACCCAACCATCAAAATGGGCCCGCTGGAAATCAATAGAAATTGGAAGATACCTATATTCTTTTTTTAATGTTTTTTTAATCAATTGAAAATGGCTTTTTTGTCCTTTAGTGTACCTAATTGGCCCTCACCAACACACTTTTCAATACCAACCTAAAAACTGGCTGATTGAATCTTTTTTTTTTTTTTTTTTAATTAAGAAACAAAATGAAATTATAATTTGGTCATCTAACTCGGCCACTGGTTGGCCCGAAACCATCAAACCCCACGACAAAATCAAACAAACAGATAAAAACAAATAAATAAAATAAAATTGAATTCTCAAACAAAATAAAATTGAATTCTGAAACTTGTTTCAGCATTTTTCCATATTAGAGAAACATAACATTTTCATTACCAAATTTGTTCTTTGCATTTTTTACCCAGAAATAAATAAAAAATTTGTTCTTGCTTGCACCATGGACCAACAGTAACAACTTTTTGAAGGAGTTAAAAACTTTTCACAATTCAAACCAATATAGAAAATATAATTTGAAATCCCACATTCAGGAAAGAGAATTCACGATGCGAAGCACAAACCTGTTGCGGAGAAGCAGAATGAGCATCAGCCAAGGGGTGCACATAGAGGTTCTTCCGAGGAGGTGGGCGTTCATAAGAATCCACACTGCCAAAGAAGCCAGCAAAGGCCCAAACCAATGCGTATATGAGAAAAAACACCGACCTTTGCAAAACCATGTCGTTTGGAGAAGAAGAAGACGCCCTTACAAACGGCTAAAGGAAAACCCCAATCTCACAAATTTCATTCGAATTTCCCTTTCTCTGTATATTTATATGCGTATCTCTGTCCTCGTTTGCATATGGCGTGATATCCTTGCCTATTGACGTATTGGATAAATCCATATTATTATTATTGAACATGTGGATTACTACCCAGGTTAACACGTGTCAGAGGTATATTCCGGGTATCTCAGAAGCTTACGAAAAAAATTGAGGTCATTACTCATTATAATTTATAAGTTTACTTCTACAAGTTTTCGTGACGGGATGAATTTGGGCGATGATTGGTGGCTTATTGTGGATTTTCATAGAGGTTACGGCTTTGGATTAGAAGTCCCCCAAAAAAAACATAGTTAAATAATAAAAGAAAAGAAAACTACGTACGGATTTATCAGTTTAATTACTAGTAATTTGGCTTTAATTTTCCTCACTTTGGAGTGTTGGGCTTCAATGGGAAAGGAATCCTAATGAGTGATTGCTTTACTGTCCCATAAAATCCCCGTGCCAGCCAACTGATTCTTAGATCTATTTTTAAAACGCTTACTGTACTTTCTTAATCAAGTTCCACTAAATGTCAAATTTATTACCATCGAGAAAGAATTAGATTCTGTTTGGGACATTTTTGCTTCTATTTATTCATTTATAAAAAGTTAGTTTTTACTGTTTTGGTTAGAATCTTTTATTGAAATCTAAAACATTTTTAAAAACTAATCAGATACTCTGTTTTATTTAAAAAGTTTTTTTGGAACTTTAAATTACTTTTAAAAAATCATAACACTTCAAAAACTAAGTTGTTGATGAATTAAGTTATGCTAATCAATATTTTAAATTATCTATCTAAATTCATTTGAAAAAAAATTAATTTCATCTGCCGCGTTTAAAATTTAGTTTAAATCAAATTTGACATTTTAAATTTTTAACAATACATTTGTATATTGCAAACTCTGCTGGCATATGTAATAACTATTATATCATTGTATAATTATTATTAAAAATATAATTATCATTGCATATGAAAATTGTACGAAATCTAAAAAAAAATTAATTTAGACCCAATTTTTGAAAGGCTAAAGTTGAAATTAACATTAAAAAATAGATAAATATATATATTTGTTATGCTAATATATATTTAATTTTGAAAAAAAGAAAAAAAAAACTAATTTATCTTGAACTTTGGGATTAATACCTAAAATTTAAATATAAAAACATAAAACAAATATGACATAATTTGGCACACTATCAATCGATCTAGTGTGGCCTCTCTACGAAATTTTCAAAGCTTGCTAATTATGGAGGTGCAATAATTTCCAAGTTTTGAGTCTGCCAATCAACTTTATTTGTGTTCATACTAAATGCCATTTAGTATATATGTGGACAGCACTGCACATACATTTTGTTTATTATATGTTCGATTTGAATTCGAACGAACCAGCGAACTAAAATTCTGGTGTCCGATTTAGAGGAACGAAAAATAATATCAAATTTTGTTGATCATAAAATAATATTTTTACTTCGTAAAATGTCGAATAAACTTTCAATATTACAAATTTATTCTGATTTGACACTTTTAGTGATCAGTCAAGGAGCTTTAACAGATGCTTGATTTATATTTATAAAAAAAAAATTAGATATTTTTTTACAAAGACTTGCTGATTTTTTCATTAATATTTAAGCTTTTGACTGTTTTAAATGTTGAAATTAAAAAAAATATGTTTATAGTTTAAATGAGCTCATATAGAATCTATTTTATTTTATTTGCATTTTAGTACTATACTAAATTTATGTATTTTATTAAATAGTATTTTAATTTTAATTTTTGAAATAATTAACGATTATTGGTAACAGTTTTAATAAAAACATGATTATATATATATATGTATGCATATATATTTTACTGGCTCTGGAATCCATGTTATGTTGTGCTATACATATCGAGGAAGAATTTGGAAAACTAATTGGATTTATTCTTCCCTCATGGTTTTTCCTTCTATCCGACTATTTGGATCTTGTTTGGAAAATTTTGGCGGGTTCTTATTCTCTAAAGACTAATCAAGCAGAAGTAGAGTTATAAGGAAAAGAAAAAATATATGTTTATATATATATATATATTTTTCAAATTTGGAAATTCTGATTTTTTTTTTCATCCGGAATTCCCATTCACAAAATACTTTATCCGTCGTAAATGAAATTTTCACATTCATTACAAATGAAATCCATTGTTAATAGAAATTCCAAATAAAAAAGTTCAGAACTCCGAAACTTGAAAAATACTCATTATATATATATTTTAATTAGTTTGTGATGAATTTGTCTATAGATTTAAAAAGACCGAATGATAACCTAATAACTTGTACCAAAAGGGATCAATATATATATTATATACAATTTAATTTGGGATTGAATTTCAGCGTCCATCCAATTTACAAAAAGTGAAAATCATATATAGAAGAATTTCTATATATTTTCAGGAATGTGGCATGTCTCTTACAATGCAGAGATGGCAAATTTAAAACCATTTCCTTCAATTCTTACCTACTTCCATTTAAAACGTGAAGAAAAAAATAAAAACTACAAAGAGCTAAACTCTTTTCGGCAGCCAAAAGCAGAAGAGGCACTGAAATGTGGGATATGCATAGCCTTTTTTTTTTTGTTGTTGCTAAAATGTGGGATATGCATAGTCATATGCATAGATGATGATCAATTCAAGATGAATAACGATCTGTTCTCTAAAACGACATGTAGCCCAAAATTAAACCTCACATCATAAAAGTCGCATTCTATTGTTCATCTTATATATTTTGGAAACTTTCCTACGGAACTAGTTTTTCTGAATTTTTTCTCGGTTTGGCTATGTCAATCTCAAACACAAATATGCATTAGCAAGATATTGCTTTTTGTATTGACCATGTGGATATGTGATACATGCATGAATCTATATATGGATATTGTCATCATTATTAATTTGTTATGCAAATTAAGTAGATTTATTTTCACCTAGCTAGAAAAAAAAACAAAGTAGATTTATTTTTTTATTGAAATAAAATATAAAAATATGGGTAGACAAAAACATTGTCTTTATGAAAAAAACCATCTAAATTAGGTTAATCCCACCACCATACCACTTATTATATTAACCTAGTTTCGATTCTAAAAGATAAAAACTCTTCAAGTCATAAATGACTTTGAGAGCACAACGTGTCATGTTAAGATTGCCATACATAACTTAAATAGCAGTTCTTCTTCACTTTAATTGAGTTATATTGCTCACAGGTCAACTGATTGTACGTAGAATATCCATTTCTCAAACGATTAGTCTTTCAAATCAAATTCCTACTTATTTAAAAATAAATAAACAAAATTTTTAAAAAATGAACACCTCTTTCTGACACCATTGTTAAACAAATTAAAATTGGTAGGCTGTTCTTTTAAGAAAAAAGGAGTTGATATTATATTGAAAAATCTGGATTTTGAATATGTGGCTATAGATGCCAGGATATTGTACATTAATCAGCAGTCAGAACGGAAACGAATCAATCTACACAGATTAAATAAAAAATATTTTAAAAAAGGACGAATGGTAGAGGTAGGTGGGTTGCATACAAGTTTGATGCGACTTCCCTCACCATAAATTTATTTCGTAAAAGCATATTCCGGAGAATATTCTGAATAATTCATTGTGTTGTTTTGTAGATGATTAATTTAACGCATGCGACATTGAAGTTTGATATAAATGCAGATTCCGGAGAATATTCTGAATAATTCATAGTTTTGTTTCATAGATGATTAACGCGACATTGAAGTTCTTAAGTTTTCTTAATCCAGTTATAACGTTAACACGTGAGTCGTGACCCACGATCTGTCTCGTTCTTTCACTCTTCTTCTCCGAAAGGCGAGGTACGGCCCATGTATATAAATAATAAATATATATATATATATATTTCTATCGGTTGGGCTTTGAATTTTCATTTTTATTTTTTGAATTTGATCGATCACGTGCCTACAGTGTCACTTAATTCAACTAGGCACCAATAATTCTTGTTTATATTCTTAAAAGAAGAAAAGGAAAAAAAAAAAAAAAGAGTCATGGGTATATATATCCTTTCCCTTTAAAGTGCTCTATTTCCCTCTTAAGAAATTAAAACATGAGGAAAATATTTTCCTCAACTCAAAATCCTCTTTATTATTTTCTACCATCTTCCCCATATAATCACTTTTGATAAAAGGCATAATTTGCACGTCTTCTAATAAAAGTGTAATTAATTGAATTTCTGATCAAGCTATTTGATTAATTAATATAGTCATGAACTAATTTTTCCTTCAAAAATAAAAAAACCATGAACTAACTAAACAGATAATTATAATTCTTTATTCCCGGTTAATCACCATCAAGGATTGCTAGCAATTATTTACCAAAAAAAGAAAAAAGAAAAAATGAGAGAGAAAGGATTGCTAGCAATACATCTCGTTCTTGATTAAACCAAAGGCTTTTTTTTGTTTTTTTTTGTTTCCCTGATTAAAGGCCCAAAAATTGACATTACTCACCTGAATTTTTATTTATTTATTTATTTCCTATTTGTAGAAAGTCCAAACATTATGTTTGTTTGCGCATTTGTACAAGAGGACATGGTTCTCACCTCTCAGCCTCATCGACATTGATTAGAAGATGTATATTAATTTTACCTAAAATCAGAGCCAAGCCTAAGAGCAAAGGGCTGGAGAATTCGTGTGTGGTCAGTATAGCTTGGTGCAAGCTCATCCAAAAAATAAAAATTTCCAATATTCTTGCTTGACGCCATTGCAACCCCATTTTAATATTTTGGTATTTTTCGTCAAAATTAATTGAAAACCACACTCCGTTATAAAAGCTCCTAGGTTCTTCATGAACCTTGTACCCAATAGCCCAAACATCAATAATGGAGAAAATTAGCCCAACAGTTTTCTCTATTCTCCTAACAATCTTCTTCTTCCTTCAACTCCTACAAGCAAACGATGAGTTTGAACGGCAACCTCCTCGCAAAGTGATTTTCACTCCCCACAAGCGTTCTGACTCCGACCCTCAACAGGTCTTCTGCTTTGCCCATTTCATTTCTTTCATATTAATTTTTTATGTTTATCTAAAAATTCTATGGTCAGGATTTCTGAATGAATTTCTATCACAACTATCACTGACAAATTTTGAACACTAGTGACCATAGAATGAGTGTATATAAAGATATATACTTTTGTTTTTTCTTAAGGTTCATATTTCTTTGGTGGGAAAAGATCATATGAGAGTTTCATGGATTACGGAGGCAAAACATGTTCCGTCGACTGTAGAATACGGGAAAGAAGCTGGAATGTACGACGCAAAGGCTAGCGGAGAACACACATCGTACCATTATTTCCTTTATTCGTCCGGCAAGATCCACCACGTCACCATTGGACCACTTGAACCTAGCACCACTTACTTTTACAGGTGCGGAGGTTCAGGCCCTGACTTCTCTTTCAGAACACCCCCTCCCCACTTTCCCATTGAATTTGTAGTGGTTGGTAAGTTGCACCTAATTGTTTAATTATCAAATTAATATTTCGCATTTAATTTCTTCTTTTAATTCGCATACTGCCTTGTACTTTTTCTTTTCTCATATTTATTTCTATATATGTAAGAATATTGAGACATAGGCTAGGGTAATCAATACTTAAAGCCTACGCCATATACAATCACAAAATCGAAGAGTGTAAGCTACTCGTTAGAAAAACTTGCACTTGTACGGCATCTTCGAAAGTTGCATGCAAATACAGTAATCTATCTAAGAATTCTTAGATTAGACATCAATCAAGTTTCTTCGCCACCATTTGTATTCCGTACCATATTCAAAACAAATTCTAATCTCTTCTTTGAATATATAGCTTCCTGTATAAGATAAATTTCACATTGGCTTTTGTTGATCGCGCAGATAAATTATCATTATTTTAAAAAATTTAAATTTATAAAACGTACTTTATAGTATTATATATATATATTATTTTTTTAACATTTTTTTCATATGTAGTATGGTATGACTTTTTTAGAATTTTTATATTTATATTTTTAATTTTGACATTTTAGAATTTTATATTTATTTTTTTAATTTTTGAATGAAACGGTTGAGTTTTGAAATTTGAATAAATACCAAATTGAATTACTCTTGAGGTTAATTGAGAATTCACTTGTAATCGCAGGAGACTTGGGGCAAACGGAGTGGACAGCATCAACCTTATCGCACGTGGGAAGCAAAGACTACGACGTTTTCCTTTTACCAGGTGACCTATCATACGCGGACACGCAGCAACCGCTTTGGGACACGTTCGGACGCCTGGTAGAGCCATACGCCAGCCAACGCCCTTGGATGGTAACCCAAGGCAACCACGAGATCGAGACCTTCCCCGTCATCTACCCCCACGGCTTCAAAGCCTACAATGCCAGATGGCCAATGCCTTACGAGGAAAGTGGGTCCACCTCAAACCTCTATTACTCTTTCCACCTCGCTGGGACTCACGTTGTCATGTTAGGCTCCTACACCGACTTCGATGCCCGTTCCGACCAGTACAGGTGGCTCAAAGCCGATTTGGCCAAGGTTGACAGGAAAGAGACGCCGTGGATCGTCGTGCTCCTCCACGCGCCGTGGTACAATACCAATACGGCTCATCAAGGGGAAGGTGAAGACATGAGAAAAGCTATGGAAGACCTCTTGTACGACGCTCGTGTCGATGTGGTTTTCTCTGGCCATGTTCATGCCTACGAACGTTTTGTAAGTCGCACCAACTCACTGTTTATTAATTTAATAAATACTTGAGCTTTTATTTTTTTGGCATTGGTATAATTAATTTGTCTTATTAATATATATTTTGGTTTGTTATTGCAGACTAGAATTTTTAATGAGAAAGCTGACCCCTGTGGTCCTGTCTACGTGACAATTGGCGATGGAGGCAACCGCGAAGGACTTGCCCTCGCGTAAGTATTCTGCTGTAATTTTTTTGTTTTTTTTTTGTTTCTGATAAGTCAAAATTAATTGATGAAAAGATGATAGAATATGAGAAATAGCTTAAGCTCTGCTGTTTAACATAACTTGTCCTGGATCTTAATATGTAAATCCAAATAGACTGCTTTCATCAGTTGACTAATCCCATTGATTCACTGAACAGTTTGCTTGTCCCATGCCATGATCCAAAGTAACATAAAGCCCAATTAAGTTCTCTGTGTTAGCTTTTCTCTTAAAACCCAGCAGCTAGTTTCTAAAATTTCCATACCAGATCTAATTTTTATCAAGCCCAATATATTGGAAAGAGCTTATTATTATTATTATTCTTATTTGCTAAATGGAAAAAATGTTATTATGCAGAGACAAAATTTACCTATGCATCCCAAAAATTGCATAGGCAAAGCTTTTTTACATTTGCTTATGATTTCAATTTTGAACATAATGGACATAAAACTTTCATAAGCAAGTTTCAATTATGCATGGAAAATTGCGTCTATCATTATGATATATGGTTTTGTGTATGTTCATAGGTTCAAAACCCCTGCTTCTCCTCTCTCCTTGTACCGAGAGCCGAGCTTTGGACACGGACGGCTTAGAGTGGTCAACGAAACGCATGCTCATTGGTCATGGCACCGCAACAACGACTCTAATGCAGTGGTGGCTGACGAAGTATGGTTACGCAGTCTAAGTACCTCGAAATCATGCAGAGCAGGTTTGAACCAGCTCAAACCTTCATCATTCCTCACTGATGAACTATAAGCCCCACAAAGTAACACCATCCATTTCACAGTGCTAAATCAGGAATTACAATCTAATAACAAAAATTAAAACATTTTAGAGTGCAGGTTTCTGTTTGTTGGTTTCTTTAAATTTTTCTTTTTTAGGAGATTGTTAGGGAAGGTTGGAAGATTCATAAATTATATTTGTGTAAAGCTTTCAAGGGCTTCTCTCATTCTGTGTTTTTTGTGCCCTGTAACTGAAGCCTCAAGAAACCGATATGTCTAACTCGGTGGATGCTATTGGTCAGAGTATGTATTCTATATTCCTAATTGCAATTTGCAAAGCATGTCCATTAGAAATAGTTTTTAAATCAGAACGCGGGGTTAATTTTCTACGAGAAACTTGCATCCGACAAGTTTAAATAAAGGAGGGTAAGCAGTGCTTCTTTACCTTTTTCTTTCTTTTAGGACTTTTTTGCAAACAGAAAACGATCTAAAATAATTGTCCTTTAGGTTTCAAACTTTTAAACTAAAAAGGACAACCAAAAAAAAAATAAAAAAACCAAATAGAAACGATATTGGGCTGTCTTCCTTATTCAAAAGTGAAAAGACGACAAATCATTATTCGTTTTACATTAACATCAAGGACGTCATGTCGTATTCATGACTCAATTTGTCTTGTCAGGCCGCTCAACGACCTTTAAAAACTCTCCGCGGGCGTGTTAAAAAGACTTGAAAAAGCGTTCGATTAATTTCTCGCCAATGATATGGTTCCACCTATTAAAGTGAAAATTGAAACAAAAATAAAACGAAGTGTCAGATGAGACGGCATTGATGCGACTTGTGCCCGTGGTGGAACCAAATAATTCAAACCCAAATGTAAAATAAGAAATAGATAGCAGAATCTACACGGAATTCCTGGACCCGAAATTTCACTCCCAAACAGAAGAAAAGTCTTTTTTTCTTTTTTACAAAAGCAAAAGCCCACATCAACAACCTTATTCCCAAAAATAATAGTAAAACGGAGACGGAGACAATTACACATCAACATCATCTTCCACGTGGCAGACCATTGTTTCATCATCGTAAAACTGCTCGTGAGTCGTGTTTCTATAGACTTTCTCCAAGTATACGCTCCGGATTAAATCTTCTCCAACTTCTCAGCTTTGACCAGCGGATTTGCTCTCGCTATCTCCTCTCTTCCAATCGTCTTGAAATCGAACGTGCACCCGTGCTTCTCCGGGTACCTGTGGACCCCACAGAACGTGATCTCGCACCTGCACTTGAACCCCGTCAACCCGACCCGTTTCCTGCACACCAAACACCGATTCGGCTGTACGACCGCCACGTCTGGAGTTCGCAAGTCGGTTGCGATCTCCGTCTGGACTACGGCCGCCGGAGGATTTGGGGGACAAGGAAAGAACGATTCGATTTCAGCCGGCGACGGTGAGGAGGTGAACGACGGAGAGGCGGAGAGAGAGTTTTCGACTGTGGTTTTGATGGAGGCTTCTTGTTGCTCTTTGAGGCGGAAGTCTCTGAAACATTTGGAACAGAGATTCATGGTGGCGGAACTGCCAAAGAACCCGCAGTTGTTGGCGCAGAGTCGGTGGCTCTCAGGCGCTTGACATCGGTGCTCTTCGGCCATAATTTTGTGCGCTTGAATTAGACTTCTGTTTAATCCTTTCTTCAAAAAGGTAAAAAAATAGGTTCGATTTTTTTTTTTTCTGTTAAGAATAGATCGTAGTAATCAGATCGCCTTCTTCGAAGAACGAAAAAAACCCGATCTGCAAAAATCAATATGATACCATAAGAAATGAACGACTTAAAGAAAATCCCAGAACAAATAAAAGGAGAGCAACGAGTTTTCAGTTTAGATCAAGAGCCATAAATTAAGCTATAATATATAAAACAACGACATAAGCTTGTTTTAAGGCATCAAATTAATGGAAAACAAGAGGTAGGTCTCCTAATTTTCTGAGCTACCAAACGGAAAAAAAAAAAAAAAAAAAAAAAAAAAAAAGAGAAATGAAAAAAGGTATAAAGAGACAGTACCTGTTTGGAGGAATAAGAAAGAATCGTGAGACAAAGGGAATGGGATAAGAGTAAGGGAGGAGGAGAAGAATCTTAACACGGAAGAATTATTCAGAGAGTCACAGAAATATTAAAGACGAAGAAATGGAGGAGGAAGAGAGAGAATGGAAGGAAGGAACGGCGAAAATGGACAAATTAGAATAATCGTTTTCAATTAATAATATCATCAAAAATTAAAAATATATTTTAATTAGAATAAATGATTCCAAATATCTCAGCGACAGGCTGGACGATCCATATCCATCCCCGAGAAGTAATGTCTTTTTACCTTTTTTAAATTCCCCAAATAAACAAGAGCCACTGAAAATCATGAACAAGAAAAAGATTAAAACTATATTATGTAAAATAATATTAACCAAAATAATAAATGAAAGGGAAATAAATATGATGTATATTGGTGCTGGTAGTGGCGGGGTTTGGGTCGACGCGTGGCGGTTCGTTCGTGGTTAGTTATTTTGGAAATAATAGGGAAAATTGAGGTCGTGGTCCTGTTTTCCGAGGTTGGGTGCGTTTAGTGGGCTTTAGCGGGTCGTTTAAGGTGTTGATTGCTGCGTTGTCTTGTGCCTTTGCTTAGCTGTATTTTTTATTTTATTTTCCCTTTTTTCTTGGTTAATTAAAATTTTCTAGAAAATTTATTATTTTTGTATTTACACCGCGGATACAATGAATCTAGTAACCTCTTTTATGCCAAGAGAAAGAGAACGAGTGGTTTCTACTTTCTACTGAACTTTATTTTATTTTTTAAAACTTTTGCCACCTGTGGTATCTAGTTTATATAAGTCATCATCATTTTTCATTTTGCTGTATATTTGATGGCGTGTTTACGCACACTCACAGCAATAGCTGTTTTATGAAGTTCATGTGAAATTCTTAATTAACAAAAGAACACTTACGCGCATCCTTGTATCTTTTTTTTTTGGGAGCAAAAAATAAAAAAATTACAAATTTATTACTTATTGAAAAATTATATATTGTCTATTTTTTTTATGGATAGGTTGCCTTTTATTGAATTCCTAGCTGTAAATATTTAAAAGACTGTAAACTTAAAAATATAACTTTACAAAATATACAGTCTTAATATAATTAATATAAGGACATATTAGATTATTTTTATCCTAAATGTATATTCAAACTTGACTGTACTCCAGCTGGATACAAAAACCTTTTGGTCCAAAAAGGCAAGCCCATGAGAATAGTAATTAAACATTTGTTGTAAAACACGCAAAAAAAATATGATAGTGACAATGAAAAGAGCCCTTGACCATCTTGGACCCATCGGTCTCACATTATTCGCAGATTTAATCATGATAATTAGATCACGTTTTATATTGCTATTGCACATTATTCTTTAAAATATGTTCAATATTTATAATTACATTTGATTAAATTCAAATAAGACACAACCTTTTGTCAATTGAGGGTATCGATTAATAGATTTTAAATTATTTGTTTTAAGCAGACAATTTTTTTATACAAAAAATGACAAAAAATTAAAATTGGCCGGTTAATGCCATGTGGATGTTATGGTGTAACCCATATGAGACAATGGAGTGGTTTGCCCCGTCATCACGGACTTTTTATTATTATTTATTTTTTTATAACCCATATGAGACAATGGAGTGGATGTTATGTTAGCGTTTCTATTAGAGGATGAATTTGGTAGCTAGAGAGGTAGTGGTTTACTAGTACTATTTTTTTGATTGTTAGCTATTGAAAAACAATTATTAATATAATAAGATCTGTTAATCTATTCAATGTTATCGACATTTTTATCTCTCCAAGTCATCTTCCATGCGTTCACTTCCTCTCCCTCTTTTTCCACTGAAAGCCTATTTCCTTTATAGAATCCATAGCAATTGAAGACCCTATAACTCCACAATAACGAGCCACCCTATATCGATTTCTACCTCCTTTGCCTCCTCTAACACATATTGAGTCACACCTCTCCTTGCGAGACCCCAATCCACCTCCAGAATGAGTTGGTTCGCCGATCAACCAACCCATTTCTTCAAATTTTCAAATCTAGCGGAAAGATCCTGAAACTAACGCCAAGAGAGCGTCAATGCTAAGGATGAGAAACACCCTGTTCCCGTTGATGGTGCCAAAAAGGAAATGAGTGATAGAGGAGGTGATTTGGAATCGAAGGAAATGAAAAAATGCGATTTGTATATGGGAACTTGGGTCAAAGGGGACGAGTACCCAATTTCAAAATGCGCTCTTTCCCTTTTGTCGATGAAGCTTTTAATTGCCAAAGCAACGGAAAAGGGATTTACAGTTGCCAAAGAAGAAAAAGATGTTTGGGAAAGTAAATCTCTGTAGAGAGAGATGGAGAGCTCGAGAGCTTGTTTGTTAAAGAGAAAACAAGCTACTCTAATTAATAACCAAATCTTGCAACTTGATTCTTCTCTTTTACAAATATTACATCAGTACTGCTCTAATTAATATGCTGGGAAAATAATTCTTTATATATCCATAGATCTACAAATATAGTAAACTGTCATAAATAATCCATTGAAAAACACTTTGATGCTGAAGTCAAAGGAAGAAGGATAACAAAAGGTGAATTAAGCTGATGAGCTGATGATGGTAATCTAACAATAGAAAATGCATACCAAAGCATTGTCTATAAAAGAACCCAAACTTATGTGTTTGGGTATGATAAAGAAAAAGAGGGACAGCATAGCAAGAAAGTGGAGGCAACTCAGCGGCGAAAACAACTGGGAGGGTCTATTGGATCCTCTGAGCAAAGATGTTAGGCAAGAAAGGCATAGCAAGAAAGTGGATACAAGATTTCTTCTCCAAGGTTGGATTAGAGAAAGGCAATCCGTTCAAGTATTCGGTGACCAAGTTTTTATATGCCACCTCGCAAGTTGATGTCCCTGAGGCTTTCATTGTGAAGTCTCTGTCATTGCTTGGAGAGGTACGGTTCAGAGGGTTAACGATTTTGAGTTCCTTTTGGTTTCAGCTTCCAAGATATTGGGCCGTGATCATAATTATGATCCTAAGGTGCATCAAGGTTGGTACTCCATCTGATGATTCCGGTTCGCCTTTCAACAACACCAGTGCCAGAAACCAGGTACACGTACGCAAACTAGATCTCTTAAAAACGAAATTTCAAATATATTGTCCAATATTTCATTTTAAGATTGAACCAAACTAATATTGATGCGAAAATCCAACTACTTGAAGAGTCCCGGAAACGTGTTGAGTTGGCATAACTTGCACTGAGTTTTGCCATATATATATATATATTAATATATTAATATTTATATATATATTTTATGCCATATATATATATATATTATCATTTGAGATTCTTGTGGACAAGTCAAGACGCCCTTCTAGCCTCTAGCCAGAATCCTCTTTACTTGCAAAGAAAATAGTGCTCACCTCCCCACGCCTCCAGCTCCCAGTCCAAGAAGCCAAGGAAAAGAATGTAGCTGCTAAATCAATGACACTCTTAAAAGGTACCTCAACTAACGTCTAATTATACCCTTAAAGAGTCACAAAATTTATATCAGTTTGATGGTATTTGTCAGAGTTGCTAATGAAAAGATCTCAGCAGATGATAGAAAAGATGAAACAGAGAAAGAAAGTCTCCAGAATTTTCACAGAGAAACAAGAAAAAATTAAGAAGGAAAATGAGATAAAATATGGGAAAATGAAAGAAAAACTCCTTTGCAATTAAAAGTAAAAACAGAAAGCTAGATTTTGAAAGGTTCTGAAAGTAATGATGTTTCTTTTAAAACTTTGAATTAAGTGACAATTTAATCAATTCAACTAGTGAAGACAGCTGAAATTGTAACAGAGTGTCTCTTAACAAACAAACAATGCGACTTTTTCTAACGTCGACGTCAACAACAGGCAATGCTACAACTTCCTGAGCAAGATGTAACCGTAAATATCCTCTTTTTATTTTTTTCCCTAACTTTCCGCGTAGTGATTAAACCGAATCCATCATTCTTGATTTTCTCCACCACCAGGCACACTAATCTGCTTTTGGGAATACCTAGATATTTCCACTCATGGCCAAAATCTAATAGATTTATTTGATGAAATAACTTTACACGCTCGCTACTAACCCAGAATTATTTGATGACAATTAATAATTAAATCAGAACAATAAATATTGGGGATTGCCTGGGGGCAAGCTAACACGAAGAAATGCTCGGCCCACACCCCACGGTCCTAAGAGAATGGTAGGTGTTGCATTCCCTTTGAATGGAATGTGACCCATTTCAACCCAGACCCGCTTCACAATTACAACCCCTTTTAAGACCTTCTCAATCTTCCTCGTTTCCAATCTTAATGCATCGGAAAATTTAATAAAAGATAAAAGTTGCTTTTAAGGTTGATACAATGATTTCAACCGCACTAAACAGCTGGTGGAGAAATTATGCAACTTTGAGAACCTTGTATTTGCTGTTCCTTGGTCAGGTCGTCTCCTTTGTTCTTGCTCTCATGAGCTTATCTTCGTCTCTCATAGCCGAACTTGGTGATATTATTTAACTAAACCCATTTCATGTTTCATGCTATTTCTTTTGTTTTAGGATGTTATGTTTGATTTCACATTTCTTATTTCCAATGGCTTGTCTATGTAGGTGTGGATGCGCCTCTTACTCAGTCGCTTTTCGTTTATTTGTCTTTGGCTTTGGTTTATGGTAGCATCTTGATCTATAGGCGTCAGCAGCTACGGGTATTTTTTTTTTTTTTTTTTTTTTTTTTTTTTTTTTTTTTTTTTTTTTTTTTTTTAAGAATTTTCCTTTTATGAAGGAGTTATAATGAATTTAAGCAGCATTAATTTCATAGTTTAGGAACTGGGGACTAATGTGTACGGTGTTCATGCAGGTTTCTTGGTATTGGTATATCCTCTTGGGGTTTGTTGATGTTCAAGGGAACTATCTTGGTGAGTCTGTTTTCTTAAGCTTAACATGCACAGCTACGTAAATTAATTGTAGATAGTTTTGGAAGACAACTATTGAATAAAATAAAATAAAGGCGAAAAAAAGATGCAAATTAATGAACGAATGAGTCATATGTTTTAGTGTTGGATCTAGTGTAATTTTATTTTTATTTTTTATTTTTAAACTTAGGAACTGAGTGTTTGCTGCAATTAAATGCATCATATGGCTGTACACTCAAATTGATGAAATGCCATTCATTTATGAAAACTGAAAGTAGAAATATGTGGACAATCTCCAAAGTAGTAGTCTTGGAATGCTTTGGGTATTGATGATTGATGGATTTTGGCAACCACTAATAACTTGATGCTTCTACGCAGTTAACAAAGCTTACCAATTCTCTTCCTTAACAAGTGTAACCTTACTGGACTGTTGGACAGTAGCATGGGTGATAGTTTTGACATGGATCTTCATAGGCACTCGATATTCCCTTTGCCAGTTGTTTGGTGCAGCCGTATGTGTGGTGGGTCTTGGTTTAGTGCTACTCTCCGATGCAGGGTTGGGCGGTGGAGGTCCCTTTCTTTTCTACTTTTAACTGATCATTTTCTTTTTTATACCATATCTTCAACAGATGGAACTGATTTGAAAAGGAAGAAGATAAACCATACTGATCAGCAACAAATCTATTGGAATTGTAATAATATTCATATAAAGCTGAAATCATTGATCTTTTAGGTGGTTCGAAGCCTCTTCTCGGCGACATACTTGTCATTGCAGGAACACTTTTCTTCGCAATGAGCAATGTTGGTGAGGTTTGTTTATCCATTTTCTATCAGGAACACTACTGGCTTAATATTTAAATTCTAATCAATTTAGAACATATATGGAAATCCCAGAAAACAGAAGCAAGTGTTTCCTCATATGTTTTGGCTGATTCCGTATGTATATTTGTTATTGTTTCAAGTAGTCTCCTTTGGGATGCTTCTCCTCATGCTAATTCTTGTTTTTGCAGGAGTTTTGCGTTAAGAAAAAAGATCGTGTTGAAGTAGTTTCCATGATTGGTGTTTTTGGATTTCTAGTGAGTTTGTGTGAGATGTATCCTTTTTATTGCAAAACATATAAATATAGTGGCTTAAGAATATAACATTTAGTACATTTCTTGTATTCAGCAGCAATACTACTTTTACTCCTTTAACATTCTCTTAGATCTATCGTAGAGCTAAAGGATCTGGAGTCAGTCAAGTGGTCCGCAGAAATTGTAAGCAATTGAATGCTGTATAATTTTTTATTCCCATCTAATAGTTACTCTCTTTAAAGGTCTATCTGTATATCTCATTGCATTCTCTTACCCTCTGTTTTCTTTGATCCATACTCCCTGAATTACATCGAAAATTGAAGGACTATTAGAATATATTTATTTATTTATTTGCTTTTTTCAGTAAATGCTTTTGTTTTTTCTGTTTGTTTATCTAAGTTTTTGTTATTCAGATTTTGGCATTTGCTGGCTATGCTTTCTCAGGCATTTTATTCTACACAGTTACTCCATTCGTTCTAAAGGTGAACTTCCTTCTTGTTAACCATTATTGGTAAAATTTGCTATTGAGAAGCTTTACTTCATTTCAGTTGAGAAAACACCACCATGAAATTCCCAGCTGTATAATGCAGAACTAGCTCAATATAATTGCAGAATTTTAGTTTACAGTGAGTGAAACACTGCCTGAGGTGTGCATATTCAGATCATATAAAGACTTTGTTTCTTATTATTAAAGATTAAGAAAGCAATATATTCCTTGACATCAAAGTTACTGAAAAGTACAAACTTTTACTTTCTAATGAAAACCATTTGCGTACAGCTGAGTGGAGCCACATTGTTCAACCTCTCTATTCTCACATCTGATATGTGGGCTGTTGTCTTTCGGATCTTCTTGTATCACCAGGAGGTACCCATATAGAATTTGGTGACAAAATACAAGAATTCATTCATTTATTTTTAACAGATTGTTGCAAGCTAGCATCTTCATTTCCTTATAATTGGCACTTTTGGAGGCCAAACTGACTGGATTTTATCCTCAAATTGCAGGTTGACTGGTTATACTATCTGGCTTTTGCAACTGTTGTTATTGGGCTTATCGTCTATTCCATAACGTATGTTTCTATTCTAATTCTCTTCAACATAGTTTATAATATTACACAATCAAGGTATCTATAGAGAGAACTTACAGATGTCATAACAAATAGTAACCGGCAAGTAAGGTTGAGAATCAATTTGTACTAGGAAACTCAATTTCTGCATTGAAAATTTGAAATAGGAGAATGAAAAATAGAATTCTTCATAGAAAATAACCGCATTGGAGATAAATATCTGATTATCTCAGTAACAAGCTTCTCTTTGTTGGATACTAAGTGTTGGAGATAATCTTCTTTTAATGCTAACATGTTTTTGGTGTTGTTTTCTTCTTTTTGTAGTGGTAAAGATGATTCTGTTCCTGTACCAACATTAGAGGATGGAAACCCCAATGTTCAGTACCAACCACTTAATGACGAAAACTCTCTATCTGGAAACGAGTCTTTAACTTAATCATGACCCATGAGGAGCAGACAACTTACAGCGTTGTGTATATTTAATATCTATATATATATATATATATGTGTGTGTGTGTGTGTGTGTGTGTATACACAGAATTGTAGACTATACAGCTCGCCACTTAGTAGTAAATAGTCCACCCAAAAACCTTAATATCACTTTCATGGTTTCTCAGACGTTGAAGAAAAAGAGCTGTTTTTTGGTACAATTGTGATATTTAGCTCGAAAAGACAGAGTATGAGTTAGGAGGTATAAATTTATTAATCAAATTTTTTAAAAGGCTGATAAATTAGCAATAATTTAAAAATAATAATCGATAAATTCTAATGAAATAATATCATATTAAAAATTTAATTTGTAAACTAAATCATTCTAAATTATAAAGGTATATATATATTTGAAATAATTATACAGAAATCTATGTGAGGAATAGTTATTATGTATTTATATTTTAATAATACTAATGCCGATAAAAGAAATTAATAATATTTGTGGCGTGGGTATAACACGTTGACATGCTGGATGACAGAAAGTCAAGATCCGTTGGGATCGCATATAATGAGACAAGCCATTGTATTTGGAATTAATTTTACGCTTATTTAAAGTTTAATTTAATGTAAATTTAAATTTTTAAATTTATAATAATTTACAGTTTTTAAGATATATGTAATTATTATTATATTTTTTATTTAAAAATTATTTTTTTTTTTGAAAATTTAAATTTAAATTTTGTCCATTTATAATAATTAAAAAAGAAAAAATTCCTCTGCCAAATTATAATAATTAAAAAGAAATCCTGCGATGAATTTCCGGTGCAAAAAAGGAACTTCTTGTTATGCTCTGTAAATGGTAATTTCAGAGCTCTCTACCCGTATGTAAATACTGAGAAATGGTGATTTCAGATTGATATCTAGTATTTGTCTTATTTGTGATCGCCATGGATTGGAGTCTAGTGAACAGCTGGTGGAGAAACCATGCAACTTTGAGAATATTGTACCTGCTGTTCCTGGCTCAGCTCGTCTCCTTTCTTCTTGCACTCTGCAGCTTCCTTTCGTCTCTCATTGCTAAACTTGGTAATCGTTGACTAACCCATTTCATCAATTTTTCAATTTTTTATTTAATTTTTACTATCCCCTCATTCAAAAAAAGAAAAAAAAAATTAAAATCAAATGCCGTGACTCTAGACTCTGAAGGTGTGGATGGGCCTCTTTCTCAGAGCCTTTTCGTTTACATAACTCTGGCTTTGGTTTATGGAAGCATCATGCTGTATAGGCGTCAGCAACTACAGGTATATATTTTTATTTATTTCCAAGAATTTCCCTTTTTTATTGAATGAAAGCCCATCGAAATAAGCACAAATTAAGTTGTTGATTGATTCTCTGCTTAAGAAATTCAAAAAGGTTGGGTGGGCTGCAATGTAATCGTGTTAGATTTCTGATTAAAAGTATTGGGGGCTTCTGAATGCAGGTTTCTTGGTATTGGTATCTCCTCTTGGGGTTTGTTGATGTTCAAGGAAGTTATCTTTGTGAGTCATCGTTCTTGAGCTTTTTGGCATTAGTCTCGTAGGAGATCAATTAGCTGATAAAAATTCTATTCAATTATGCATGTCTGCATTTGACCATTTTGGGGCAGGATATTATGTTAGAGTTTTGGAAACTAGTTTAAACACTGATTTCTAAACAAGCTAGATCAACGTATCAAAATTTTGTTTTGGATATTAATTAGCCAGAGAAGCTCAGATCTACTAATTCAGAACAGCTAACAAAGAAACAAAAAACACAAGTAATTAGTGCGGTTCAGCTGTTATTTTAGCAGCCTACATCCATGGGTCAAGGGAGTTAAGCTTCGTTAATAATCAAGAGGTGTGCAGATTACTGCTTACATATACAGCTTAGTCTTCATTATTTGACAGCAGTTAATATACACTTCATTCTCTGTTGGAAGCTGATTCCTCTAGAGAATGCACAACTCTCATCACTCACTCTCTTCCATATCACACACACTTCACAGCAGAGATATAAAGGAAGCTTGTGACATGTCAGACTGGACACGATGCAGCCAAAATTAGCTTCCAGCAATGCCAAAAACCTCCAGCTCAGCTGTTATTCTAAAAGCTGATATTCAACTAATGGTGTTGAATCAGCTTTGTCTATTACCACAGCAATGCTGCTGAGTCAGCAATGCTATTATCTCAGCAATGGTACTGGCCTTTAATGAGTTGAGTGCCACATCACTACACATTTTGATTATAGGGTTGGTATTGCATTAAATAATTAATACATGCATGACATGAGAGAACTGGAAGGATGAGCTTAACTTTTTTTTGGTAATAGAGATGAGCTTAACTTACACTAACCCTGGAAATTTAGATAAACATGTTTAGAATTTATGAGAAGAATAAAATAGGTAAAATAATGCGAGTGATAAAGGAAGAGGAGTTACTTTTTGTTTGTTAGCTTTTAGTATATGGGTATATATAAATTTCAGAATTACTAACTTCTTGATGTTTTGATGCAGTTAACAAAGCTTTGCAGTATTCTTCAACCACTAGCATAACATTATTGGATTGTTGGACAATAGCATGGGTGATAATTTTGACATGGATCTCTATGGGCACTCGATATTCCATATGGCAAATATTTGGCGCAGCCTTAAGTGTGCTGGGTCTTGATTTGGTGTTCCTTTCTGATGCAGGAGTGGGCGGTGGTCACTTTCTTTTCCACTATTAAATTTGTGAAAAAGTTTGTAGCTCCAATTTTTTTTATTGGTTTTGACTTTCCTGCCATTAATGAAAATCTTTCATGTTAGCTCTTCATCGCTTTAGTTTCCTTGCATTCACAGATATTCTTGTATGGATTGAAGATTGAATCATGTTCCCTTTAACATCTCTATATGTACTATTTTATTATACTGAAATCAGACATTTCTCTTCTAGGGAGTTCAAGACCTCTTCTTGGTGACATTCTTGTCATTGCAGCAACACTTTGCTATGCAATGAGCAATGTTGGTGAGGTTAGTTAATACTTTTTTCTCTTATCTTTACTGTTAATTTGTTTTGTTTAATTGTAGACATATTTTTTATTTATCATTATGTGATAGTCATCTCCTTGGGCTGCTTCATTTATCAGTCCTTCCTGTATTGCAGGAGTTTTGTGTTAAGAGAAAAAATCAGATTGAAGTAGTTTCCATGATTGGTGTTTATGGAACTCTCGTGAGTTTGTCAGAGATGTATCCTGTTTGTTGCAGAATATATAAGGCAGTGACTTCATAATATAATTTTTGTTACGTTTCTGTTTTCAACGACAATATTGTTCTCACTTCTTAACATTCTCTTAGATCTATAGTAGAGCTAAAATATCTGGAGTCAGTAAAGTGGTCTACAGAAATTGTAAGTAACTGAATCCTGCATAATCTATTATTCAGTACAATTTCTCCCTTAAAGGTTTGCCTCTCTATTATTCTTGAAACAAATTCTTATACCTCAATTACATGGAATGCCAAGCTTAAGACATTCCCTCTTTTTACTTTCTCAATACTGCAGCTCCCTGTTTCTTAAATGTGTATGGTTTTTATTTGTTTGTTTATTCATAATATATATATATATATATGTATATTGTTTTTCAGATATTGGCATTTGCTGGCTATGCTCTATATCAAGCGTTTTATTCTGTGCACTTATTCCATTTGTTCTCAAGGTCAATTTGCTTCTTTCTAAACCATTATTCAACTTGTGCAAATTAGCCTTCCTTTCAGTTTATACCACCCATGCGATTCGCTGCATGATGCAAAAATAGCTAAACATAATTGCACAGGTTTTGAAGAAAGTAAAATGCTGACTTTGATGGCTAAATTCAGATCGTGAAGAGTTTCTTTCTTATTATTATTATTATTATTTATAATTTTCCTTTACTAACTACAAATTCATAAAGCAATTCGATCCTTGGCATGAAACAGATACTGAAAAATACCCATTTCTACTGTCTCTAAGGGGAGCTTTTTGCATGCAGCTAAGTGGATCCACAATGTTCAACCTCTCTCTTCTCACATCTGATATGTGGGTGGTTATATTTCGTATCTTTTTGTACCACCAACAGGTACCTGTAGACAATTCCTGAACAAAATGATAGCTATAATCCAATTATTTTTTAGTATGGTGCTGCAGAATATATATACTGTTGTAACTATTGCTAGTACCTTCCATCTCCTTATATTTGGCATCCACTTGTAGCCAAACTGACTGGACATTATCCTTGATTGCAGGTTGACTGGTTGTACTATCTTGCTTTTGCAGTTGTAGTTATTGGGCTCGTCATATATTCCACAACGTGGGTGCAAACCTTTTTTTTTTTTTAGTCAAAGTCATATGCTTGATGTTTGTGCGCAATACATATTTGTAAATTCTTGTTATCATTCTCTTCTCAAAATTGATACGTAGTTTTAACAAGCTTCTCGAGGTAGACAACAGAGAGAGAGAGAGAGTCCTTCCATATGTCATTGCTGATAGTAAGCAGTAATTCAAATTGAGATTCAATTTGTACGTGGGAAGTTGAACTTGTGCTTTGATTCATTTTTTTTTTTTTGGTAATCAGTGCTTTGGTTCATTTAGGAGAGTAAAAAGTGTCCATACAAAACAACTAGATGGGAGTGTTTTCTGTCTTTATCGCTTAATTGTCTCAGCAACAAGCTCTTCTTCTTTCATAACTTTGGTGTTTTAGTCTCTGAAATACTTCTCTTGAACAGTGTAGTTGTTAATAAAGTAATACTAGAGTTGGTCAGTAGTTACTGAGGTACTATGAAGGCCTTTTTAGAGTTTTAAGATCATCTGGTTTAAGAGCTAGAAAGCAAGTTTTTCACATATATGCTGGTTAATTTTGTATCTTATGAGAACCTATTGTTAATAGGCTTTCTAATTTATTGTTTTTCTATACTTACATTTTGCTACTTCTTCTTTTTAGTGGAAAAGATCATGTTCCTGCACCAGCATTAGAGGATGGAATCCCCAACATTCAGTATAAATTAGCAAAAATGATTCATCTATAAACTAGTCTTTGACTTGATGAGAGGCAGAGAACTACGAAGTTGTATATAAATTATACATTTATATCAGCACCATGGTAAACTTTTTTGAGAGCCTGAATTGTTTTAATCTGCTGGCATTATTAATTCGAAGAGGTCTTAAACTTTGATGTTGCTTCCATCTTTTTTAGGGATCGGTTCAGTTCTAAATTCAGATAAAAGGGAATCAAAATTCTTACTTGGTGGTGGCGCTCAGGAGATGGAGATTTTAGCCATGCTTGATGCTGGTAAATGAAAGATATTGAGTAATAAGAACTGAACTCATTTATTCAACAAGGGGCTTTGTAATCTAATATCTAGTTCTGTGACCCCCAAATTACAATATTTGTGAATCCAGAATATGGGTTTGTTCCTTTTCCAATTCTATGTTATTTGATTGTTCCTTGATATCTTATAACAAGTATAACATTCAAATTTTTTTATTTTTTTTTTCCTTTTTATGTGACTTAGTGATTATTATAGAGTCGAAATTAACATTGGAAAAAAAGTACTTTCAATTTTGTTGAAAATTTTAAAATTTTAGATTTTCTCTTTTGTTTTTATTATATTTTGTAATTTTTGAACATAAAAGAAAAAATGGGGAAGAAGTTTTGCATAGAGGGTTCTATCAAGGTTACTTTTTATTTATTTTTTATTTTTGACAAGTGGTTTCAAGGACCTTCATTGACTTCGAGTGTTTTTTTTTTTTAAAGCAAAGAA